>VDFB02288929.1:0-69586 GCA_007258455.2 Sequoia sempervirens | reverse complement strand
GACATTGCATGATTTTCATGGTCCACTAAGACCTTATTATGCTTAGAAAACCAAAAAAAAGAGTTGAGGAACAAATCTCAACCTTGCAACAAGTCAAAACTCCCTAGGAATTCAAATTTGCATTTTAACGGGAAACCAAAAATTTGAATTTCTAGCCTATTCAAACTATCTAAACCATTGGATTATGATCCCAATGGCCCTTCTCTAAGACATGAACCCACTCAACTAAGACTCCTATCAATAGAATAAAGCATAAAAACACATTGGGAGTGATGCTCCTGCAACACTCCTGCCTATAGTCATCAAAATTTGCATTCCCTATTTAGGTCATGTCCAAACTCATTATGTAAAAGTTCTCTATAGGATATATGAGGGAAAATGCTCATGATTTATACAATGTCTTACCATTATCCTTGATGGTATCACCATATTAGACTAGGGGTAAATAAGCCACATTTTAGGATGCATGCTTGTTTATCATTGGAGTATCACATATTACTTGGTCTTTTGTCTTTTGTTTGATATGTGAGAAAGCACTAGTGGTGTATCCAAATGTGACATCTTATTAAACTTATAGTAATACCACATACTATTATCAATACCTTATTTTGGTATATGATAGCCGCTCTCTTGATATTAGGTTTCAATGACATAGATATTGGGTGTGGTGGAACAACATGAGCTCTTAATCCATTAAGAATAGACCCTAATTCCCTAGTTTACCCTCATCAAGCATGTTAATAGTTGCATTTGTGACATGGACCTTTAATTGTGATTCTTGTGACACTCTTTTGCATTTGGATAGATGTCTGAATTTTGATATGGTAGATATCCTAAATGATGGAATTTTAATTATATTGTTCTTACCTTGAGGAGACTTAGATGTAATAAGAGGCTTCATATTATGATATAATGAGTAATACTAGTGTCAAATCATGTGAATCAAAAGGGAAGGTGATGCACATCTAACCTTGAGAATCTTACCAGATGGTCACGATTAACATCCAAACTAGTTTAAACCAAACAATGGTTTACAACAACAATGATTATTTACTTGTTTGCAGCAATAAAAAATCACAGGAGTGCAAGGATTACAATATAATTTGGTTTCTCAACTAAAATATTATTCTTTTGATCTTCTGACTCAAATCCAATCAGTCAAGTTTGCGCCAAGTTCTCTTCAATGAATCACAAACTCCCCCAAACTAGAGCTCTCTTTGAAATCCTCCCAGAACTCTTCCTTATGAACTCTCCCTCCATTGAAACATTGAATCGCCATTTTATTTTGTTGTTGGGGAAGCTGAACAGCCTACAGTTATTTCAGCCATTCCCAAATTGAAATGCCTTCCCAAAAAAAATTCACCTTATCTACACAAGGGATTGCAACCACCATCTACCATTATTATGAATCACCATATGTAAATACGTCAACCTTTCATATTCTCCTTTCTTGGCAAAAATTGATCTTATGTGAACCTCTTTCGGCTTCTGTACGAGTTTGCAAACTGGTGAAAGTGCCAAAACTCTCTTCTTTTGGTGAAAACGACTTTCGATAAACTCACTCTTTTGTGAACTGCTTCTTCTTACACATCTTTTCATAAAATCAGCATTTCGGTGAACTTGAGAACCTTTTCAGCGAATCTTTAGGTTTAACCTCTGATTTTGCCAAAATATTCTTTCTCCAAACTCCAAACTTCACCAAATTTGAACTTTAAAAACCTATTAATCTCTTCAACTTGATGATGCGTTAACTTAGTCATTTTGAACTTGAAAGATTCTCTTTAAGGTAAAAGAAAACTAACAGAAACATAACAAAACTTAATCAAAATTGAATAAAATCTGAAATGTTTTTTGTTGACGTTAGATCACCTGAGGACCTGGATGTTCATACATCAAACATGTCAGATAATAACTTTGTGAGTATAAATCACAAAAAAGGAGTTCAGTAATAGAACTACCCTTTCAATTTGTACACAGCCTGTAATCCACTCCAATGTTGTGATAGGCACCTTTAAATCTTCTTTTTTTCTCCTTTTCCAACATTTGGCAAGAACAAATCCTCTCTTCCTCTACCAAATTTATTCACCTCTCTTTTCTTCATTTGTGGACATTTGTCCACCATTTCCCGACCTCCCCCTCCAAGAGATTCTCCATTTTCTTTTCCTTATTCTTGTGGGTTTCAACCCATCACAAACCATCCACCTCCACCCAATGCTTCTTTCCTCCTCTTCTCTCGTGGGATTTATTCCACCATATTATGACCCCCTCCACCAAATTCCTCTCTCATCTTCCTCTTTCGTGGGAATTAACCTACCATAACTCATCCTCCTCCACCAAGTATTGGCTTCCCAATTTTCACTCACCACTACACCTGCACACATATCAATATCAATATTATCAAAATTAAAGATTTCCATCATCTCATCATTTGTAC
Organism: Sequoia sempervirens; assembly: GCA_007258455.2. Lineage (NCBI taxonomy): Eukaryota > Viridiplantae > Streptophyta > Pinopsida > Cupressales > Cupressaceae > Sequoia > Sequoia sempervirens. The sequence continues at coordinate 67,152 of VDFB02288929.1, read as the reverse complement.
CTACCTCTTCTTCAAACTCTCCTTTCTACATACCAACATATTTATCAATTATTTCTACATCACAACTTTTAGTTCTATCATGCTTTCTTTTGTTGCACACTCTTCTATCTTTAGTGTCATATTTTCATTCACCTCTTCTACATGCAAATCGACATCAATTTCATTTTGACAAAATTTAAAAAATAAAATGTTACCTCCATAATTTATTTCTCCTCTTCTATTGTTGTTCCAACTCCATCATTCTCTTATATACACTTTCTTCTACATTTTTATGAATTTCTTCTCACACTCGTCACTATCCTTCATATTATTAGTCTTTTGGTTTTTGTAGCATATATTTAAACACTTGCATGTCCTCCAAAGGACACACAACTATTACAACCTCTTTCTATTATTGTTACATCTTCATCCATATTAGCTACATATTTTTCCACTTCCTCTATGTCTTCAAAAAGACATGCTACTATTGCAACATCATTATTTTCTTCTTCCACATCCTCTTGCATGGGGATCTCTTCTTTTTCAATTCCATCTATATGATCCTTTGTTGTATCTTTTTTTCTACCTACATTCAAAATAATGTTAACACAACCATGGGATTCATCTTCTCCCATTTGCATCTCCTCCATCACCTCTTCAAGTTCATCTAATAATTTCCTTTCCATGAATCTATGTATTCTTCTCATATCCTCTTTAGCGGGAGATTATCCTCATCTTCATCAACTTTTCTATCAAATAAGGGCCTTCAAAGACCACTATTTCAACTCCTTCATCTACTACATTTACTCCACTTCTTGCAAACAAATCAATATACACATTATTACAAAATTTAATTTTTTCAACTATTCCCTCTTCATCCATAATCATTGTAGGTTCGACATTTATAAACACTTCTCCTTCATGTTTCTCATTTTTTGTATTCTTGTACTCCACTATTTTATTATATGCTTTCACAATTCATTCCCTTTCTCATTATCCTCCTTCATGAGGACTTCTTCTCTTGCTTTCCTTTTTTGTATATTCCTTGTAGATAAATTAAGATAATTATGGGCAGATTTTAACACACAAAAATATTATTATATTTCTCTCCTACCTATTCATTCAATCATGTTACATACTTATAGGAGTCCCATCTCCTATATTATAGGAAACCTCCTATAACAACTCCCCTATTATGGAATAACAAATAAACAAACCAAAACAACTTAACAAACATTATTGTACTTATCCTAAAGACTAGCTATAGGAATAGGAATGATCTAATATTTCTAACACCCACCATATTATATCATTCTCTAAATGGGGATAAGAGGACCAATAGTACTTGATGACCACATTCAATTTTTCATCAAAAACATAAAGTGAGAGTAGGGACATAGGTATTTACTCATGGTAAGCAATAGTGGAGCTCTCCTCACTATGCTTTTGAGCTTAATCCAAGGATAAGGACAAACACATCTATCCATGGAACCAAGGATAGGGACTAACACATCTACCCAAGGCCATACAACAAGTTTGGATAGGAACAAACTCATCTATCCAACATCAAATTTATGAACAGGGACAGACACATCTTCTCACAACAATTATGATTGGGGACGCACAATTCCAATCATAATCACTCAGCAAATGTGAGTGGGGACAAACACATCCATTCACAAAAACCAAAAATTTTGGTTGGGAACAAACACTTCCAATTTCAAAGAGACAATGTTCATCATTGTCTGCAGCCAATCTATTATCCATATTTATCTTGTCGTTGAGGAGATCCTTGACACACTAAATTTAGTTCATAATAATGTTTCCCTTTTTTGCAATAGTAGCACACAATTCTTTCCTTGAGAAACTAATTCCCCTTTGAAATAGAATAACTAGACTCAGAGGAAAGCTTAAGCTTATTTTTGACAAGCATTGTAGTTTTGTCTATAGTTGAATTATTTTTCTTGGTTCCTTCATCACTCAAGGTAGAGATTATATCTTCTAGGGTAGCATCTATTTTTTTTAACGTGAACACAATATTTTTAAAGCTATAAGGCATGTTATTCAACAAAATAGCTTTGCTATCATCATCTACCTTGTATTTTATCCTAGCTAGTTGATTCATCAAGGAAAAAAAATTATTAATGTGTTGAACAATATTGTCACCTTCCATCATGTTTATCCTAAATAATTAAATTTCTTTAGGCCAATCTTTGCACTTAATGCTTGTGATCCAAACAAAGGCCTGAGATCATCCCATACCTTCTTTGAGGTCTTCAATAAGTCAATATGGTGGAGGTATGCATTTGAAATTCCAAGACCAATCAACTCTATTTATCTTTGATCCTTTGTATTCCATTTTGTTATTCCATCAACATCAATTGTCTTTGATGTAGCTCCACTCACCACATCACATAGAACCTTTTCAATAAGGATCAATTATAGCTTGAATTTCCATGTGTGGAATTTCTTACCTTCAAATTTCTCAATCAATGTGTTATTTTTCTCTATAAAAAAGCTTCAAATTTCTTAATAAATGTGTTATTTTTCTCTATAAGAAAATTATTTGACCCCTATAATTAAAACAATGTCAAAAATGTCGATTTCTACTGATAATACACCTTGAAATGATCAATACTTTTACAAGTTTATACACATATTGACTATCTAACACAACACTCTAGTTAAATCTTTTTTTAAAATATTATAAAGAACTAAACACTATAGACATTTAGAAGACTAATAAATAATACTACTCAAGGAAGACCAAATGTAGAAAGACTTTATTGCTTCATTTTTTCTTCAACCCCAGAATCAATATACTATCACAACACAACCCTTGAATCCTAACAAGTCCTATCACCCTTAACAATGTTCAACCTAATACATAAAATCATACATAAACACAGTCAAAATGACAAAATCCTTAAAATTATACAACTCATCTTACAAATTTTGTGCGATCTTTGAAATCCTTTAGCAAATTAACAACTTTAAATGTACACCAAAGGAGCTACTAATGAGATCACCAAGAGTATAAAGATGACCACTGCATAGTTAAGAATGTTTTCTATAAGAAATGCATATAGGTACTTAGCCATCGAGAAATGGTACAATAATATTCTCCATATGTTCTTCTCATCAAGTAACTCGTAGTAAAGGTTGCAATGGTCGATTTGAGAAGGACCTCAATCCTTAGTCAAGCCCTGTTACATCGTCGAGCCCTGTTACATCGTCTACCCCAATGAATGACCCAAGGAATATCGATTCTCGAATAAGATTGATTCACATTATCTTTCCATTGTGTTTTGTCTCTTTTAAACCCCTTCCCTTCAGTGATCTTCATATCTACAACAAACTTGGTGATTCTTCTCTACAACAATTGAACTCTTATACCATGCTCACAAATATATTATTATATTTTCTCTCTTACCTATTCATTCAATCATGTTAAATATTTATAGAAGTCTCATCTCCTATATTCTAGGAAACCTTTATTATGCGATAACAAATAAACAAACCCAAAAAACTTATATTCAAACATTATTGTACTATCCTAAAGACTAGCTACAGGAATAGGAATGCTCTAATATTTCTAACGCAAAAATACTATTAAATAAAATATGGGTTTTAATCTGACCCATTTATTTTTCTCTCCTTTTCATCATTTTTTTTAATTTCTCCACTCTTTATCCTCTCCTAAGAGGATTTCCTTTTCATTACGCTCCTTCATTTCATCAAATGCACTCTATTTTTCTCCTTCTAGATAGTAATTTTCTACTTCCTTTTTAATTTCTATCCACAACCCTTGCCATGCCATGTTCATGACACTTTCTATCATAGTGTCTTTTATAACTCATATATGCAATCTTCTCAATTTATATAGTTGATTTTAAAATAAGTTTATCTCTTTCTTTATTTACCTCTTTTTCTCTTCTCTTTTTTCATGTTCTCTTATTCTTCTACTCCATTTATATTTGTGTGGGATGCTCCCACATGCTCCTATTTCCATGAAACTTTTGTCAAGGGGCTGCAACATTTTTCTTCATCATTATATTCACCATGTTCTATTTTTCATGAAGGAAATATATCCCCCCATGTCATTCAGGACAGCCGATAAACATGGAACAAAACATTAAATTATCGCATGGCCTTCACATGGGTGCCTAACCCATAGCCAATCAAAATTGGTCAAACCCGAGTGCTCCATAATTCACCGACGGCTCCAACAGTTGCATGCAAGAGCATGCACCATCATGCAAACCTAGGCATTTGACCATGCAAAAGCATGCAAAAATATGCAAATAACATGTAAGGGCATGCACACCAAAGTGACACCCACTCACAAAGTTGGACACCCAAGAGGAATATCCTCCCAAAATGCTTTATAACTGCCACAATAAAGGGTCCACCTCTTTGAATGCAATTACAATTTGTCATAGAAAACTAAATAATAAATATTTTGTCCTTCATGTCCCCTACAACACTTTCCAAAGAATGTGGAGACACATAAATCAACTTAGGATAGAAATTATAATGTCACCTATGCTAACATTCTCCCACTTGACATTATACATTGCAATTACATCCATAAGATACAAATTAAAATATAATCAAGTACAGTGATAAAGGTCAATGGCCTTCCTGCACCAAGAGAACTTATTTGTGGTCATTAGCTTCATGAGAGAATCTGCAACATTATCCAAAGTGTCAACCTTCTCAATTAAAACCTTACCATTCTCTACCATTTCTCACACAAAGTGATACTGAACATCAACATCCTTAATGCAAGCATGATACATAATATTTTTAGTTAAACATATGGATCTCTGACTGTCACATCTAACCTTCACTGTCATGCGCTCAAAACCAATACCATTACCAAGTCTTTGTAACCAAACCGCCTCCTTAGAGGCATGTGTAGTAGCCATATACTTTGCTTTTGTGGTGGAAAATGCAATTGTAAGTTTCCTCTTACTCATCCAACTCACTGCACCTCAAAACAAAGTAAAAACATAGCCACTAGTGGACCTTTGACTATCCAAGTCACCTACCCAATCTGCATCAACAAAACCCTCTATGTCCAATGACTTGTCCACATCATTAGCACCATGATAAAGCAAATAGTAATCGAAAGTGCCATGCAAATATCTTTAAACACCTTGTTAACAACATCCTAATGTTAGATATAAACCTACTCAAAACTCCCACTGTTTAGGCTATATATGGTCTAATGCAAACCATTGCATACATCAAACTACCAACGGAACTGTAAGGAAGCTAAGGTAGAGGAACAACTTCCTACACTAATCTTGAGACGAGAATAATGCAAAACTTTTACAGATCTTTAATAGTTACAGAAACTTAAACAAAAATAAACACAAATATCATGCATACCACAACACAGTGATTTATGTGGGGAAAACCCTTTCAGGAGAAAAACCCCACACTCCAAAAGCCGACCAATATATTATTCATAAATCACAAATATTACAATATATTTGCAGAGCAAGCTTCTCATAGGAGTATCACCACTCAGAGATCCAGAGACAACACAACTGCTATCAGACTCTCAGACTACATCATTGTATATCTACCACAATCGTAATACAACACCCTCATAAAATAGGGTTACATTCTAGGGCAAGACAGGCCAACAAAATACCCATCATTAGATCTAAAACTTAATAACTAACGGTCTAGATTTACAATGTAACATTTATCTAATGTATGTTGACCATTTTAGTAGTTTCTTAAAAAAATTAACAAAAAATTATTTACACGCATCCCACTCCTCCCCCTTGATGCCATTGTATATTACACCTATCGATGTAACTAGGAAATATATATATATAAATCCTATCAATAATAACCTTTATATAATTGCAAGGTTGAGACATATTTTCCCAACAAATCTCCCACTTGTCGAACACCTTGCAAGAGCAACGGGAGGGAGTAAGCATTGTCTCTTAATTACTAGGGGTTGAATGGTCCATAATCTCTAAACACCATCTGAACTTCTTTGTGCTCACAAGCTTAGTTAAAGAATCGGTAACATTCATCAAAGTATCTACCTTAACTAGTTTCACCCTGCCATCTTCGACCATATCTCAAACAAAATGATAATGTACATCAATGTGCTTGGTCCTGGTATGAAATGTCAAGTTCTTGGCTAGACATATTGCACTCTAACTGTTGCAATAAATTATCACTACACCTTGTTTTATTCTAATATCTGAACACGGTCTCTTAAGCTAAATGGCTTCTTTACAAGTATGAGTAGCTTCCATATACTCTGCTTCAGTAGTGGACAAAGCAACCACAACCTATTGCTTACTCGTCCAACTAATTGCACCATCGAATAATGTAAACACATAAGTACCGGTGGATCGTCTGTTATCAATATCACATGCCCAGTCTGAATCCACATAACCATGAATATCAAGGGAACTCTCATCTTCATTCATATTACTATGATAACATAAGGAATAATCTGAGGTACTACGCAAATATTTGAAGGCTCTTTTAACTGCATTCCAATGAACTCTACCAGGATTAGACATATATCTAGAAAGAACTCCCACTACTTGGGAAATGACTAGTCTAGTACAAACCATAGCATACATCAAACTTCCAATTGTACTCCAGTAAGGCACTTTGCTCATGTCTTCCATCTCTAATGGAGATGTTGGACAATCTGAAATAGATAACTTTGTTCCAACTGAAACAAGAACACACAATGGTGTACAATCTTGCATGTTAAATCTCTGTAAAATTGAATTGACATACTTACTTTGGCCAAGCCATAACTTTTTGTTCACTCTATCTCTTTTAATTTTCATCCCAAGAATGTGTCTAGCTACACCAAGATTGTTCATTTCAAATTTAGCAGCAAGTTGAGATTTCAATTCTGAAATCATACCTTTCCCTTTGCCAATAAATAACATATCATCAACATATAATGCAATAAACAGGAAATGATCACCATTAGTTTTATAATAAACACAATGATTTGATTTAGAATGCTCAAATCCCAAACTAAACACATATGTATCATTTTTTTGGTACCACATCCTAGAACTCTATTTTAAGCCATACAAATATTTCTTGAATTTGTAAACCAATTTATGTTTACCTTTCACCATGTAGTGCTCTGGTTGTGTCATATAAATATCCTCCTCCAAGTCGCCATGAAGGAAAGCAGTTTTCACATCCATTTGCTCAACCTTTAAATCATAAGCAGTAGCAATAAAAAGAAAAAGTCTAATGGATGTCATTTTTGCAACAAGAGAGAATATCTGACCATAATCAACACCCTCAACTTGAGAGTAACCTTTTGCAACCAACCTTTCTTTGTACTTTTCAATACCTCCATCTGAACCAATCTTTTTCTTGAACACCCATTTGCAACCAACAGGTTTTCATCCTTCGAGCAATGGTACAAGATCCCATGTATCATTCTTTTTCAAAGATGTCATTTCTTCATCCATAGTAATCTTCCAGGATTTTGCATCATTCATACCTAATGCCTCTTCTAAAGATTTGGGTTCATCCATATTAGTATTCAAAGCTAAAATACATCTCCAATCATCAGGTGAATACTTTTCAGGTGATTTTCTATGCCTTTTAGACCTACAAACAAGTTGAGTTGGAGGTTCCTCCTCCTCTTCTGAAGATTCAAAGGTAGATGATCTCTCCTCAACTTCTTGTCTATCCATGGGCCTCGATCAACTTTCTCAGGTGTAGCAAGAAATTGAATCACGTCTTCCTGTTTAGTTTGTTTTGGATGCAATGTAACAGAAGAAGGCTTAGTTTCTCTAAAAATAACACTTCTACTATATATTACCCTTTGTGCAACAGGATCCCAAAGCATGTATCCTTTCACACCATAACTATATCCGATGAAGATACATTTCACAGCCTTGTTTTCTAACTTTGTCCGCTTCTCCTTTGGCACATGTGCATATGCCTCGCAACCAAAAACTCTAAGATGTCTTAATGAAGGCTTGCGACCCGACCATGCCTCTATAGGCATCTTATCAACAAGAGTTGAAGGAGACCTGTTAATCAAGTAACAGGCAGTGACAACGGCTTCAACCCAAAACCTTTGTTATAATCCAACACCACTCAGCATACTCCTAGCCTTCTCCATCAGTGTCATGTTCATTCTTTCTGCAACTCCATTGTGTTGTGGAGAATGCAGAGTTGTCTTATGTCTATGAATACCACAATCTTTATAGAATCTATCAAAATCATTAGAGAAAAAATTGCTGCCATTATTATTCCTCAAACATTTTATTTTCTTTCCAGTCTGTAACTCAACCATTGCTTTAAATTTTTTAAATCAACTAAAAACTTCACATTTACTCTTTAGAAAATATACCTATGTCCTACTATAATCAACAATAAATGAAACATAATATGTGGATTTACCAATCGAAGGAACATCTACACGACCAAACACATCAAAATGAATAAGATCCAATACACCACAAGATTTATGAGAACTCGAGTAAAACTTAACACTAAACTTTTGTTTTCCATAAATGCAATGCTCACAGAAATCAAATTCAAGATTACAATTAGACAAACCTTCAACAAGGTTTTTATTTTTCAAGGTCCTTAGACCCTTTTCTCCAATGTAGTCAAGTCTCTGGTGCCATAACATAGTTTTCTCTACAGGTAACTTTGTTTCAAAAGAAAAAGAACCCTTGGGTACCCAAAATCCATGACCATCTGTTGAAGGTGAAACCCTCACTTCTTCCACAAACTTTATTTTCACAGAAGTACTATTGCACTCAATAGTGCATGCATCAAGCTTATACAATGTGTCATATCTAACACCTCTAGGAATCACCATAGCACCTCTAACCATCTTGCATCCTGCATCAAGAAATACTAACTGCACACCCACATCTATTAGTTTTCTTACAGATAACAAATTTCATGCTAATTCATGGATATGCAACACACCATTAATCCTTTTTTATTCTACCATCAAGAAACCTAATTTTAAATTTACCACGACAAACAATTTATGAATGAGAATCATCACCCAAGTACACCTTACCTCCATCAAATTCTTCATATTCAGAAAACCAATCTTTATTAAAGGTCATATGAAAAGATGCACCTGAGTCAATTAACCATGCTTCATTACCTGCACAATTTGTCAAAGTTTCAATGAATGTGTCACCATCTTCCTTCTCAGACTCAAAATCAAAATCAGATTTCTTCTTTTTCTTCTTCCTTTCTTCTTTGCATTCCTTACAAACATGTCTAGGCTTACCGTAGTTCCATCAAATAACTTTGGACTTTCTAGGAGATGTAGATCTCCTCCTGGACTTGGATTTCTTACGCTTCTCATTCTTCTTGCCTTTTTCCTTAGGTCTTCCACAAACATTTAGGGCTTCCTTAGTAGTGATGGATACCTTCCTCCTCATCTCTTCAGAAAGAAAGGAACCCACCACATCTTCAGTCTTCAAAATAACAAAATCACTCCCAATAGTCATAACAAGAGAACCCCATGAATCAAACAAAGAACAAAGCAATATTTGACATTTCTCCTCTTCATCCATTTTGACCCCAACAGATGAAAATTGAGTCACCAGCATATTGAATGCTTCCAGGTGGTCTGTGATTCGTCCACCCTCTTCCATTCTCAAGGAATGCAATTTCTTCCTCAAGAAAATCTTGTTCACTAAAGATTTGGTTTGATACTTCTCAACAAGCTTCTTCCATAGTTTTTGTGCAGAGGTCTCCTCATGGACATTAAATAAAATAGAATATGCCAAACACAATATGATTAGACCCTTGGTTTTATGGTCCATAACATCATATTGAGCAGCCTAAGTAGGATCTGCAGGCCTTGAAATATTCTCATCAACAACATCCCACAGATCTCGATCTATCAACAGATCCTCCATCTTCAACTTCCACGTTTCAAAATTATTTTCAAAGAAATTATCTAGCTCTATTCTCCCTAATGAACTTTTCATTTGAAAGTTCCTGCAACAAGATCACAAAGTATCTTTTGCACGTGCTCCGACTCAAATTTGGATTATTTCAAAAAACCCATCAACCCACAACTAAAACCAAAGGTGATCAGACTCTAATACCACTTGTAAGGAAGCTAAGGCAGCAGAACAACTTCCTACACTAATCTTGAGAGAAGAATAATGCAAAAAATTTACAGATCTTTAACAGTTATAGAAACTTAAACAAAAATAAATGCAAATATCATGCATACCACAACACACTGATTTACGTGGGGAAAACCCTTTCAGGAGGAAAACCCCACACTCCAAAAGCCTCCCAATATATTATTCATAAATCACAAAGATTACAATATAATTGCAAAGCAAGCTTCTCACAAGAGTATCACCATTCAGAGATCCAGAGACAACATGCCTGCTCCCAGAATCTTAGAATACATCATCGTCTCTCTGTCACAACCGCAATACAACACCCTCATAAAATAGGCTTACATTCTATGGCAAGACAATCCAATAAAATATCCACCATTAGATCTAAAATCTAATAATTAATGGTCTAGATTTACAATGTATCATTTATCTAATGTATGTTGGCCATTTTAGTAGTTTCCTAAAAATGTTAACAAAAATTATTTACACGCATCCCACTCCTCCCCCTTGATGCCATTGTATATTACACCTATCAATGTAACTAGGAAGTATATATATAAATAACAAGGTTGAGACATATTTTCCCAATAGGCACTAGCATAAGGAATGTTAGACACCTCTTCAATATCATCATCAAAATTAGGACACATGTATAAACTCAACTTAGTACCAACTGAAAATGGAATATTTACCGGTTTACAGTCATGCATATTAAACCTTTGCAAAATGGTATCAACATACTTACTCTGACTTAACCAATGCTTTATGTGAACTCGGTCTCTACTAATCTCCATCCCAAGAATATATATTACAGCCCTCAAATCCTTCATATCAAATGTGTCAGAAAGTTTATTCTTAAGCTCCCTAATTATTACCTTGTTGTTACCCATAAACATGTCATCAACATACAAGAAAATGATTAATATTTGATCATTAATAGCCTTAATGTAAACATGATGATCCTCCTCGCTCCTAACAAAACCCAACCTCAATGCAAAGGCATCAAAATTTTGGCACCACACCTTGGGTGACTATTTCAAACTATATAAAGATCTCTTTAACCTATAAACCAAGTCTTCTTTTCCTTTCACAATAAAACCATCAGGTTGTCACATATAAATCTCTTCCTCAAGATCCCCATGCAAAAAAATAGTTTTAACATCCATTTTCTCTATTTCAAAATCATAAGCAAAAACAATAGATAATAGGAATCTAATAGAATTTAACTTAGCAACAGGAGAGAAAATTTCACCAAAATCAACTCCCTCTCTTTGGGAGTAGCCCTTAGCCACCAATTTGGCCTTGTACAACTCTAACTGACCATCTACTCTAAATTTATTTTAAATAACCACTTGCAACCAATGGGATTCCTTCTTTTGGGAAAACTCACAAGATCTCAGGTATCTCAACTATCCAAAGCCATCATCTCCTCTTGCATGGCCTACATCCAAGACTCACTTTCTTCTAAAGAAAGAGCCTCCCTGTAGGATCTAGGTTCATCGTCAGTACTTAACTAAGAAAATACACAACAAAAATTGGATGGGCTATACCTATCAACTAGATTTTGTTGCCTTGTGGATCTTCTCAAGGTAGGAGTAAGGGGTTATTGTTGTTCTTCTTCTTCCACATGCTCATCTTGCACATCATCTAAACTCTTTGAACCCTCTTCTTCTTCTCCAGTCTCTAGTCCATCTAGTTGTTCTTCCACATGTGCATCTTTCTACTTTTCAATCTTTGTCTCAAAGTGTATTGTTTTTGTCTTATCTTTATCCTTTGGTTGTTCTTCACCTGAGTAAGCTCTAAACTCCCTAAAAATCACATTTCTACAGAAAACCATTTTACGGGTTAGTAGATTCCAAAGCTTATAGCCTTTTACATTCTCACAATAACCAACAAAGACACATTTCTGTGCTTTTGGAACCAACTTAGAATGATTCTCTTGAGGAACATGAACAGAAGCCTCACAACCAAAGAAACTTAAATGTGAAACAAAAGGATCTTTCTACCTATCTACACATCATAAGGAGTTTTATCAACAAGAGCTAAAAAAGGAGATCTATTAACCAAATAACATGCAGTACTTACAGCTTCTACCCAAAAGCATTGATCAAGCTTAGCACAACTCAACATGCTCCTATATTTTCCATCAAGGTTCGGTTCATTCTTTTTGCTACCCCATTTTGTTGATGTGTATAAGGAGTAGTCTTTTGTCAAAAAATACCTACATGCTTACAAAAATCATCAAATTCCCTATAACAATATTCACCCCCATTGTTAGATCTCAACACCCTTATCTTATAATCCATTTGTTTCTCAACTAAGGCTTTAAATTCCTTAAACTTAGTGAAAACTTCAAATTTTTCATGCATAAAATAAATCCAAGTGTATCTCGACACATCATCAATGAAAGTATCATAATAATGAGACTTTCCAAAAGAGTCAACATCCACTGGTCCACACACATCCAAATGAGTGATCTCTAATAATATCTTAGCTTTATTAGTCTCATTAGGAAATGATGATCTATTCTGTTTACCAAACACACAATGCTCACAAAAATCATTTTTACCAACAGAATAATTAGAAATACCATCAACCAACTTTTTATTCAAAATGGCCTTAAGACCCTTTTCACTTATGTGACCCAATCTATGGTGCCACAACATACATGGGTTTTCAGTGCTAGTTACATTGGTAGAATTACAAAAAGTGGAGGCATTAAACCTAAACAAAGTCCCATTCTGAGATCCTTTATCTATCACCAAAATCCCTCTTACCAACCTACAACTAGACTTGTCAAATGTCACATGCATTCTAGAATCATTCAACTTGGATACTAAAAGTAAATTTCTAATAAGTCTTGGAATATGTAAAACATGATCAAGCTTTTTAACCCTCCCATCATTGAAACACGACTTTACCTTTCCCTTACCAACAATCTTATTTGTGTTGTTATTGTAAGGAAGCTAAGGTAGTGGAACAACTTCCTACACTAATCTTGAGAGGAGAATAATGCAAAAAATTTACAAATCTTTAACAGTTACAAAAACTTAAACAAAAATAAGCATAAATATCATGCATACCATGACAAAGTGATTTATGTGGGGAAAACCCTTTCGGGAGAAAAACCCCACACTCCAAAATTCGCCCAATATATTATTCAGTAAATCACAAAGATTACAATATACTTGCAGAGCAAGCTTCTCACAAGAGTATCACCACCAAAGATCAAGAGACCACGACTGCTATCATACTCTCATAATACATCACCGTCTCTACCGCAATCATAATACAATGCCCTCATAAAATAGGGTTACATTATAGGGCAAGACAGGCCAACAAAATATCCACCATTAGATCTAAAACCTAATAATTAACGATCTAGATTTACAATGTATCATTTATCTAATGTATGTTGGTCATTTTAGTAGTTTCCTGAAAAATTTAATAAAAAATATTTACACATCCCACTCCTCCCCCTTGATGCCATTGTATATTACACCTATCGATGTAACTAGGAAATATATATATCCTATCAACAATAACCTTTATATAATTGCAAGGTTGAGACATATTTTCCCAACAGTTATCACCAAGGAAAACTTCTCCCCCATCATAAGCTAAATATGATGTAAACCACTCCTTGTGAGGAGTCATATAGTAGGAGCAACTTGAATCAATAATCCAAGCATCATCACTAATAGTGTTAGAAGAAATAAACAAAGCATCAGAATCACCATCTTCTAAGGAATTTTTCATGGAAGTACATTCAAACTCTTTTCCTTTTTTCTACACTCCTTCACATGCCCTCTCTTACCACAATTCCAACACTTTACTCTGCTCTTTTTAGGGGTTTTAGATCATCCTTTAGGCTTGTCTCTCTTCTTATCTCATTTAGGCCCTCATTTTTCTTTGGAATTTCCTCGCACATGCAAGGCATCTCTGGAGACCGCATTCATGGACTTTCTCCTCATTTCTTCTAAAAGAAGTATTGCAATGAGACTATCCATCTTTGGTTCTGTACCACCACCACTTATGGCAATAATTAGATTTTTCCACGATTCGGGTAAAGAACAAAGCATCTAAATACATTTATCTTCCTCTTATATCTTAACATCTACATATGCAAGCTGACCTATAATCATATTAAAAGCATTTAAATATTCTGCAAAATCACCATCCTTAATTTTCAAAGAATACAAACATCTTTTGAGATATAACTTATTAGTTAGACTCTCAGTTTGGTAAATATCACCTATCCTCTTCCACAAATTGTATGCAGTAGATTCTTCTAAAACATTCAAGAGGACGGAATTCAAAAGACACAATCAAATGGTTCCTCATGCCCTCTTGTCCATTTTATTCCAATCTTCATCAAATTTTGATTATGATTTCTTTTCACTAGAAACTGCCAACCACTGATCTCTCTCTTCATGGAGATCCTTCATCTTCAACTTCCACATCTCGTAGCCAGTGCCATTTAACTTCTCAATATCTAGACAAGAGGTAGAAGCCATGGTTTACAATATTCTTCACAAATCTACAAAACTCACAATGCACAAGCTCTCGCTGCAACCAAAAAACCTTCAACACTCAAAAGAAAGGTGTCCCTCTCTTAACAGAACCGTTAGCTCTTATACCAAATGTTGGAAAATCAAGGTATAACTTGCAGCAATATGAACTTATTAAAGTGGTTGTAAATCTGAAATTATATATTCAAAATTACTATAGAAAGATTATGTGATTGACAATTGCAATAGTGAAAAAAATCCTGCAATACCAGAAGTCACCAAACACAAGTGACACAAGATATATGTGGAGAAACCCTTGCAGGAAAAAAACTCCACACCTAAAGAGATCCAATGTTTGTATTAATCTTCAAGGAATTACATCAATACAAAAATCCTCTCTGTAATATAGCGGCACTTTGTTGCTCTAACAACTTGCAAACACACTCTTACAAACCACCATCTAAAGGCTACAATATACGAATTTGTGGGAGAAAATACCACAAATTGTATCTCAAAACAACCAAAACCGCCTAGAAAAACCCACATCCCCTTAGCGGAAATCCCATAAACATGGAATAAAATATTAAATTATCACATGGCCTTCACATGGGCGCCTAACCCATAGACAATCATAATTGGTCAAACCCAAGTGCTCCATAATTCACTGACAACTCCAATGGTTGCATGCAAGAGCATGAACCAACATGCAAATGTGGGTTCCCAACCATGCAATAGCATGTAAAACATGCAATAACATGCAAGGACATGCACACCAAAGTGGTCCCCACTCACAAAGTTGGATGCCCAAGAGGAATATCCTCTCAAAATGATTTGTAACCGCCATCATAAAGGGTGCACCTCTTTGAATGCAATTACAACTTATCATAGGAAAATAAATAAATAAATATTTTTTTCCCTCATGCCCCCTAAAACACTTTCCAAAAAATGTGGAGACACATAAATCAACTTAGGATAGCAATTATAATGTCACATATCCTAACACTTCTTCAATCTTCTACAAATGCTCTAGAGACCCACACATCCCCTTCCAGTCACAAAAGTCCACTTGCAACAATCTCAAGCCTCGAGGGTTTTAACCCTCTAGTGTTACAGGTCTTTACCTACAACAAATCTCTCACAACTTCAATAACAAATAAACGTACCTTTTTCTTTTGGCTTCTCATGCCTCCTTCTCCACCCTTTGCAATTATAGGAATCTTCTCATACCTACAAAAATATCTCCAGATCCCAAGCCCTCTGCAATTACAAGCCTCTTCTTCCTTGCAACAAATTTCTCTACAACTCAAGTCCTCTACAATTCAAAAAAAGTCTCTTTTGCAACAAATCATCTAGGGTTTTTTGAGACACCTTCCAATTTCCAAAGTTGTCCAATATCATCAAGTTTCTTTCCACTTCATATTTCACTTAACAAACAATTCATTCAAATGTTTTTTTCATCCTTTCCAATGAGCTTTTCCCTTTCCTACTTCTTTCTTCTTTCTTTGTTCAATGAGCCTTTTCTTTGGTCTTTAACTCTTCTCCAGGAAAAATAAATTTCTCCACGATATCAAATTCAACATATTTCAATGAACAAGCCTTTCTCTAATACCATTTGATGCAGATCCAAACCTGAGAATCTTACCCAATGGTTAGAATTAGCAACCAAACTAGTTGAAACGACACAACGATTCATAATAACAATGATATATGTATTTACTTGTTTGCAACAATAAAATATCATTGGAGTACTAGGATTACAATCAAATTTGGTTTATCAACTAAAATGTTCTTCTGGTCTTCTAACTCAACTCCAATCAATCACACATTTATGCCAAGTTCTCTTCAATGAAACATGAACTCCACAAACCAAAGCTCTCTTTGAAATAATCCCAAAACTCTTCCTCCAAAACCTCCTTTGAACTCTCCCTCTGAACTCCCACTCCAATGAAACATTGAATCACCATTTCCTGTTACAGTTGGGGATGTTGAACAGCCTACAATTATTTCAACCATTTCCAAATTGAAATGCCTTCCAAAGAAATGATTTTCCTTCTTTGCACAAGGAATTATGACCACCCTCTACCATTATTATGAATCGCCATCTATAAATATGTTGACCTTTCATGTTTTCCATTTCAAATGAAATTGATCTTACGTGAACCTCTTTCGACATTCATACGAGTTTGCAAACTAGTGAAAGTGTCAAAACTGTCTTTTTAGATGAAAACAACTTTCAACGAATTGGCATTTTGGTGAACTTAATAACTTTTGACCCTTTTTAGTGAATCTTTAGGTTTACAAACCTCTATTTTTTTGAAATGTTTGAACTTTCTCCAAAAGACTCCAAACTTCACAATAATTTGAACTATAAAAACCCATTAAGCTCTTTGACTTGATGATGCCTTTGTCATTTTGAACTTTAAAGATTCTCTTGAGGAAAAGAAAACTAACAAAAACACAACAAAACTAAAGCAAAACCTATAATTTTTTTGGTTGATGTTAGATCGCCTATGGACCCAAATGCTCCTACATCAGAAGGGCACTCAAATTCCTTGATATAATTGATGTTTGAGACCTATAAATTCATTTATTTTATAAATAGGTTGAGAATTCTATACATAAAATTTCTCCTTTTAGAGTCTTCAATAAACTATAAGGGCGGGCTAAACGCTTTTTGGAACATGCTCTAACAATCATTAATTTTAAATATTTAAGCAACAATATTGCAAGCATCAATGGTATTAGCTCTGAATTAGTTCAAATACATAGAAAAATTGAGTGGGTTCTAAATGAGTTCTTTGGGTCCTAATTCCCTCAAGAAAGTGATCTTATTCATGATATCATTCAAAGAATTTTGAAGGCTCTCTTGAGAAAGGCTCACATAACATAGGGGAATACCAACATTTTTTTATAAAATCAACATTGATTTGGCATCTAAATGGGTTTCTCTTATCCTTTACTTTAATGATCTAGGAGGATGGGTTATAGTGTCATTCAAAAGTAGTAATAATCTCATTGTTATGTTGGTATGTAGGGAAGAGGTACCTTGTCAAGATAGGAGGTTCGTGTTCAATTAACATTGTTATATGTAGCCTCTAATATGAATATTTATGTTGAATTATAATGTTGATAACTAACCTTAAACACTAATCATGATTAGTGGTGTAAACTAGCCCTAAACATGGCTAGTGGTGTAAACTAACCCTAAACCCTAAAATATCTATTAAGCAATCAATAGAAATAAACTGATATTTCTAGGGTTTTGATTGTATCATAAATTAAATATTAAACTAACTTTAAGTTACAAACCCTAAAATTTAAATTTAAGGTTTATAGATCTTATGATTTAAAGGTCCTAGGTTTTAGTATGTCTTAGGGTTTCTATTTTTAGTTAACATCGTTTGGTTGAGGATTTTAAATTTAAAAACTAAATATAAATTTAGAAATTAAAAAAGATATGTTAATGTATACCTTGGAATTTCTACTGCTCTAAATGTGCAAAAAAACTAAGAAACATGAATAACAAAATACCAAGGACACCTCAAGATTAGCCAAAAGATTGATACAACGAAAAGGAATGCAAATAAGATAAAACACAAACACTTTTACCTCCCTTGTTGTTGATACCTCTTTGATTGGCCCTTGCTTGGATTGGTTGTGTGCTCCTTAGATGATGGATTGAGTGACTATATGCAAGATTCAATATGCAAGATGATGAATAAAGATGGCTAAATGATTGAAAAGGCTTAAGGATTCAAATGGACAGCATGTAGTTATCAAAATGCAAGTGTTTGGGAAGCAAATGGGCAGCATGTAGTTGCTCAAATGAAGAAGTGTTGGAAATGCCCTTGAGAAGGGGGTATTTATAGGAGATTTTGAATTCTCTAGAGAATTCAATGGTCAAAATTGCTCCAACAAGGCCAAGATGAAGGGCTATGGTGGGTTGAGAACCCACAAGCCCTCACATCTTGACATGTGGAGGGATGAAGTGGACAAGAGGATATGAGGTGGAAATGAGTTGTCAAAAAGGTACATGAGGTGGAAAAGGACATGCACCTTGGGGGATGAGAGGATTTCCACAAAAAGGGATTTCTTGTCCCCAAGTGGGAGTGAAAGGGACATTTGAGGAATTTTAGAATTCCTCAAAAATCTACATGGGAAAAGGAAAGGTGGTTGGGAGGATAAATGTCCTAGGATGATCTAGAATAAAAGGTGGGCTCCAAAGGTGGGACTTGGTCACATGTGGGAGATTGTGACAAGTCCGTGGGTCACATGTGAGATTGTGACAAGTCCAAGGTTCTAGAAGCCTTGGAAGAATGGAATGTGAATTAAAAATTCACATATAAAGGAGGAATCTAGGACAAATAAAAGGAATTAAAAATTCCTTGGAGAATGATTAGGCTTAATTAATCAATAATTAGAAGATAAATGAGGATTAGGAAGCCAACTTGCAAAAGTTGGAGGATATGACACATCCTAATCAAGGATTAGGCATGTGCACATCCTTAATGAAGGATTAGGAAATGGATTAGGATTAGATGAAAATGACATGTGAGGAATTAAATAAATGTAATATTTATTTAATTTATTTGATGAAAAGAGGATTGAGGAGGGTAAGGTATTTAATTATTAATTAAATACCTTAGGGATTTAGCAGAATTAAAGATATTAATTAAATAATAGTAATATTACTTAATTAACTCGGATAAGAGGGTGTTTTAGACAAAAAGTGATAAATTTGGATAAATTAAGTGTCCAAATTTGGATGTCTACAGTTAAAAAACATAAAAAACATGTAAATGGGAAAGCCACCTACTTAGGAATATAGCAAACCAACTCTCATGGAAGGAGGTAAAAAAATGCTTTGTTGAGATTGTTAAAATCCATAAAACAGATTATAACCCAGAATCAATTGAAAGAGTTAGAAACATCTACTGTAAATGCAAAAACAATTGAAATAGCATAACAACGATACCAAGAGATTGATGTGAAATGCTCGAATGGCAAAATAGCATCAGATAACTATCTCCAATATCGAATATGAAAATACAAGCTAGGTAGCATGCTTATATAGATTAGAGAGAGGGAAGAGGTGGCAACACCGACCAATGAGGAGCAACCATCTATCGGATTAAAGATAACAAAGTATCTTCCCAAGATAGATAATGGATGCTAACATGTAGGAAGGTGACACCTCATAATCCTCACCTAATTAAACATGCTTTATTAACCTAAGCAAGCTTAAATAAATGTGTAGGAAAAACCTTATAATAAGGAATAAAAAACCTACACTAACACCCCCCCTTAAGCATAGCTTAGGTGGGTACAGAGATGGGTCCCGACAAATCAAGCCTGATGAGGTACCCATGTACAATGAAATCCCCCCCCCAAGAGAGAAGAAGGCCCCCCCCACAAAAGAGAGTATGCCCCCCCCAGAATAGAGAGAGAAAGAAAGGAGCTAAGAAGCCCCCTAAAAGGAGGATGCCTGCCGCACCCCAAGCAAAGCTCGCAAATGAATGAACTTGCTCTCAGTGAAGGGTTTGGTGAAGATGTCCGCTGTCTGATCTGATGTTGAACAATACTGAAGATCAAGAACCTGCTCATGAATCAACTCTCGAATGTAGTGCATGTGAATCTCAATGTGTTTGGTCCGCTGATGATGGACCGGATTGCGAGAGATCTGAATAGCACTCTGGTTGTCACAAAAGATGATTGTAGGCTTCCGAAAGGAAATGCCAAACTCAGTGAGAATGTGTTGAAGCCAAATGGCCTCAGTAGCAGCATTAACTGCTCCTCGATACTCAGCCTCTGTAGATGAAAGAGCAATAGCAGACTGCTTCTTGCTCGACCAAGAAATCGGACCAGAACCAAGAGAGAAGCAATACCCTGAAGTAGACTTGCGATCCTGAGAATCACCTGCCCAATCTGAATCTGTGTATCCCACCAAGTCAATATCCACGCCTGCTGCAAAATGAATCCCATAACTGTGAGTGCCCTGTACATAGTGAAGAATCCGCTTAGCTGCTTTCCAATGCAACTCATGTGGCTCTTGCATGAACCTGGAGACTAGGCCCACTGCATAAGAAATATCAGGCCGTGTGTGAGTCAAGTATATGAGACTCCCAACCAATTGGTGATACAAGGTAGCATCTACCAAAGGTGAAGAACAAGAAGCCTCAAGTTTGACCCCTGATAGAAATGGAGTTGGTGCAGGCTTACAATCAGCCATGCGAAATCGAGAGAGCATATCAAGAGCATACTTGGGCTGAGAAAGAAAGATACCAGCCGAAGACTATGTAATCTCAATGCCCAAGAAATAGTGAAGAAGACCCAAGTCAGACATCAGAAAACGATCATGAAGGGCAGTTTTCACTACCTTGGTAGTGGATGAGGAACTCCCTGTAATCAGCAAGTCATCAACATAGAGAACAAGGAAAGTGAGAGTATCATCCTGCTGCAAAATGTAGACGTTCGGATCAGAATGGCACCGAGTGAACCTAACTGATAGAAGAAAGGAGTCCATCTTGGCATACCAGGCTCGTGGGGCCTGTTTAAGACCATAGAGAGACTTCCGAAGTCGGCAAACAAGTGAAGGATCCTGGATGAACCCCTATGGCTGCTCCATATATATCTCCTCCTGAAGGTCACCGTGAAGAAAGGCACTCTTCACATCCATCTGATGAATGTCCCAGCGATGGGCTGCAGCAATGGCAAGGACAAGTCGGATTGAAGTCATCTTGGCAACGGCGCAAAAGTCTCAGAGTAGTCAATCCCAGGAACTTGGGAGAATCCTTTTGCGACCAAGCGAGCCTTATGTTTTTCAACTGACCCATCTGCAGCAAATTTTGTTCGATAGACCCACTTGCATCGAACAAGTTTTCTTCCCTTAGGAAGTGGGACTAAATCCCAAGTATGGTTCCTTTCCAAGGAACTGAACTCTTCCTGCATAGCAGCATCCCACTCGGGGACACCAGAAGCTTCCCTAAAGAATTGTGGATCAGAAGCTGAAGCAAAGAAGAGATGAGGAGCCTGCTCGAACTGTGACCTTGTTCGTCTCGCATCTGAAGGATCACCAACCCAATCACCTGCTGACTCCAAAGTCTGACGAGCCCAAAGAGGCCCAGTGGTAGGAGAATTTGGAGGAGAATCATCATCCTCTGAATGATGACTAAGAGAGGAGGAAGATGAACCCTCATCATCACCATCTAAAGTGGAGGAAGAAGACTCCTCAGGAGGATTAAGATCCTCAGAAGAACTATCATCATGAAGTCGCAGTGTCTCCATGGGAATGAAGGATGGAGAAGTGGTAGAAGAAGTATCTTCCTCAAACTGAACACTCCTCTCAATGAAGAGCTCATGTGTGGTAGGGTGGAGTAACCTGTAGCCTTTGACACTATCTGGATAGCCAACAAATATGCAAGGCCTACTCTGCGGATCCATTGCCTTGCGTTTCTCTGCTGGAATGTGGGCCCATGCAGGAGACCCAAACACTCGGAAGTGCTTGACTGTGGGTTTCCGACCGGTCCAAGCTTGAAAAGGAGTTACCCCCTTCACAGCTCGGTGAGGAACCCGGTTCTGGATATAACATGCACAGTTGATGGCCTCTGCCCAATACTGAGGTGCCAATGATTTGGAGTGGATCATGCAATTGGCCATTTCCTTCAATGACCAATTCTTTCGTTCTGCAACTCCATTTTGTTGTGGACTATAGGGAACTGTGTGCTGAAGATTAATACCCTCTGAGGCACAAAACTGCTCAAACCTTTGGTTGACATATTCCCCGCCATTATCAGTGCGCAGAACCTTGACAACCTTCCCAGATTGTTTCTCTGCAAAAGCTTTAAATTCCTGAAAAGACTCAAATACTTCAAACTTTTGTTTGAGAAAATATACAAAGGTGTATCGGGAAAGATCGTCAATGAAGGTCAATACATATCTAGCTCTACTGAATGAAGGATGCTGAAATGGACCAGCCAAATCACTGTGTACTAACTCCAAGAGCTGTGTGGCTCTCCATGCTTTGCCTTTGTCAAATTTTTCTTCAGGATGCTTGCCAAGAATGCAACCTTGACAAACTCCATCAGAGAATCGAATAGAAGGAAACCCTGTAACCATGTCATGCTGACTGAGCTACTGCAAGTAGCGGTAATTCAAGTGCCCAAACCGCTGATGCCACAAATGACTCACCTCATCTGAGTGAGTGAACAATGCCAGTGAAGGAGAATCAGGAACAAAATGAGAAAATTGATAAAGCCGAGAATGGTTATCAAATTTTCCTATAGCAACTGTAGACCCATTGTGCAGATCACTAATAACCACAGAATCAGGTGTAAATTCAACTCTCTTGCCAGAACCTGTATGGGTGATCTGGTAGACAGATAGGAGATTAGTTGACAAAGAAGGCACACAAAGAACATCATGGAATGTCCCATCACCAACGTCAACAGACCCTCTCCCAAGAACTTCTTCTGGTGTATCATTACCCATAAGAATATCAGGCACAGAACATAACTCCAAGGATGAGAAGCTTTCCTTTCTATTGGCCATGTGGTGAGAAGCACCTGAGTCAATTACCCAGGAATCTGGTTGAGAAGCTCTTGCAACTAAGGCCTTGCCCTTTCCTTTCCCCTTACTCTTTTCTGTGTTCTTTGAAGATCCTTCTTATGAGACTTGTTTAACAGAATCAGGCACCTGGATATTGTTCTTCTCAAGAAGATGTGACACGTGATCAATCTGTTTCTTCAAGCACTTATGTTCATCATGACCAAGTTTCTTACAATAAGAACACTGAATTTTCTCCTTCTTAGGCTTGTCGCCTTTTGAAGAAGAGGCATTATTCATTGCTTTAGAAGCAATTGATGTTTGTTCTTGCTTCTTTTCTTCTTGGTTCTTTTGTTTCTTCTCTTTCTTAGCAACCCCCTTTTGATCTTTAGTGCCCTGATTTGCAATCAAGGCATGAGATTTAGAGGGCTTGATTGTACCCATTTGAACCAATTTGTCTTGCTCCTTAGTGAGTTCATTAGCAAAATCATCTAAAGAAGGCATCTTATATGTGGTTCCCAAGGCACTTTTTGTGGCATAGAATGTAGAAACAAACACAGAGTAGTTAGGACCAAGTTTGGAAAGAATGCTAAGAATCAATTGACTATCTTTCTTCTCTATCCCACACTGTTTCAACTGCAATCTTAAAGCCTTTAGTTTTGTGAAGAAATCCTGAATTGTATCAAAATTGCATGGATTTAACCCTATCAACTCATTCTCCAATAAATGTCCTCTTAGTTCATCTTGTGCACCAAAGAGTTTTTCTAAAGTAGTCCATACATCATTTGGTGTTGTAGAAGACTCAATATGAAAAAGTAAATCTGGAGATACAGACATACATAGAGTTCCAAAAGCTTCATCAAGTTTGTTAAACCATTTAGGCTTTTCTGCAATTAGAGATGGTTCAGTTTCAATACCCATAATTACTCGAAACAACCCTAACTTCTTAAGTTGTATAGTCATTTTGGACTTCCACTCATAGTAGTTGTAAGGTGTGAGTACAGGTACTGTTAATTGATCCATTTTAATGAAGAAAGAAAGATTGTTGTTGTGCAGGAAGGAAAGCTCAATGAAGAAAGAACATGCACGAGACACACAAGACACCCCCCCTTTTCCACTCAATCAAAGAACCCCCCCCAAGAAAATTTGATTTGGCACTTTATATTTAGTGCGTTTACAATTACCATCAGCAAGAAATACTGAGTGGACTTGATCTCAATGCTATTACAGATCCTCAAAAGGAGCATATGCTGAAAATATAACTTAGGCACAATACCCAATAAAATAAACAACACCACTGCAAGCTACACAAAAAAACATTCACTTTCAAAAAAAGAATCACCTCGATCTGAGGTTTTATGCAAAAATTATGCCTTTTCGAAGTTTCCAAAATGAGGACTGTGCAGTGTCACGACTGAGAATCTGTAATTTCTGAAAAATCTCTGCATCCAAATCAAAAAACGCCTACACTATTGCATAGAGCACGAAAAAATAGTCAAGATCAAAAAACATTTCGTGAGAAACGGAGTCCGTATGAGCAAGAACGGAGCTTTTGAAAACTGTCTTCAAATCTGAAACTGCCAACGGAGAGGGGTACGGCTGAAGCTTTCTGAGTTCGATTCTGCAAAATATATAAGCTGCATGCAAAAAATAAAAGATACCCAGATGGTTTTTTGATGTGGTGAACAAAACCCAGAAGGCGTTTTTCCTGATTAGGTACAAAAGATGTAGATCTAATGTAAATCAGTCGCCTTTAGCAACAAAAAAACGACTCCAGCAACCAAAAAACGGCATGCAAAGGATGTATCAGCTACCTAAGATAAGCAAAGGCATGCTGCAACCTGCAATACTGATTGAAACACAAAATATGCAAGCCGATTGACAGAAACAAGATTTTTGAATCTTCATAAATCCTTTATGATTCTCCAGATCTTCAAAAATAATGCAAGAGAAGAGAATACAGGATTTTACAAGATCTCTACAAAGAATCTAACCTTACAAAACTTGCTCTGATACCATGTTAAAATCCGTAAAACAGATTATAACCCAGAATCAATTGAAAGAGTTAGAAACATATACTGTAAATGCAAAAACAATTGAAACAGCATAACAACGATACCAAGAGATTGATGTGAAATGCTCGAATGGCAAAATAGCATCAGATAACTATCTCCAATATCGAATATGAAAATACAAGCTAGGTAGCATGCTTATATAGATTAGAGAGAGGGAAGAGGTGGCAACACCGACCAATGAGAAGCAACCATCTATCGGATTAAAGATAACAAAGTATCTTCCCAAGATAGATAATGGATGCTAACATGTAGGAAGGTGACACCTCATAATCCTCACCTAATTAAACATGCTTTATTAACCTAAGCAAGCTTAAATAAATGTGTAGGAAAAACCTTATAATAAGGAATAAAAAACCTACACTAACAGAGATTGCCTAATGTGAGTACCCATTTTGAAGACATTTTCCCAATCATCCTCGCCATGTGAATAGAGAAGAAAATGAATTCACAAAGATGGTTAAAAATTAATAGATTTATAGAATGCCTACCCCTTCACAAATGGGTTCATGTTTGTAATGGGTACCCATTTAGTAATAGGATCTTGAACCATAATGTGTACCCATTCTATACATGTACAAGTTTAGGTTTTGGATCTTAGTCCTAAACAGTTACCCATTTTTTTACAAAATGGGTACTTGTTCCTGTCAGGATCTTTCCTCCCCATGAGACTTCCACTAAAAATGGAATCATTAGCTTTCTTTTGCACGGTGATGGATAATAAAAAATATTTTGAATGTCTAGCCCTGATCTACAAATTCAATCTTTTTTCCCCTTCTAGAACTAAATAAATGAGTTATGGAATCTTGGAGGCTTCTCATAGAGGGCGAGATTGAACTACATCCTTATGTTAGGGGATTTTTCATTGTGTCCTTCCAATCAAATGATGATAGGAAGTGGTTGTTGGAGGATGGGGTTGGATGTGGGGACAACACTCCCTCTCACTCAAACTATTGTTTCCCTCCAACTCTTTAATGGAACATTAAGTATCGTGCTTATACGAGTAAAACTACCCAATCTCCCTCTCCAATTTTAGGAAGTTCCATGTTTTATATAGATTGGCAATGTTCTTGGTCATCTTTTATAAGAGGATGCAACATCATCAAAATTTTGTCATACTACCTTTGTCGGCATTCTTGTGGACATTGATGCATCTAATGAGTTGTTTGGGGATATTGTTCTACTTTTGGTGGATAGACAATGGACTTAGATACTCGACTATGAGGCTCTTCTCTTTCGCTACAAGAGATGCTTTGTTGTTGTACACCTTGCTTTAGAGTGCCTTCATCATCACAAAAGAAAGGTGAGGTGACTTGGTCGAGGAATGACCTCCATGATCATTTGACTATCAATGATTTTGAAACTGGGGATGATAATTCTTTGGTGTCCCCTTCCCCTAGGGCTGCACAACCTTCAAAGATTTATCCTAATAGGCCATCTTCCCAAGGTCCAATGTTGGCCACTCTACATTTGGACCTCTTGTCGCTACGTGGTGTCTACTAATTCTACTTTATTGGAGGTTTTAGTGTAGCATTCAACTCCTCTTTCTATGCCTATGAGGGCTCAATTTAGGTCTTCAATGCAAGCTATCCCTCCCCTTTCCCTCTATTATGAGTCTTTGGAAGACGATGTCTCATGGAAGATTGTTCAACGAAGGAAGAGAGGTCTTCCTAAACATGCTTGTGTTTCCCACACCCAAGTCAAGGGTGCTTGAAATGTTAAGATGAGACTAAGGGTTATGTAGGTGGCCATCCAACTCTATTTTGTTTGGCAACCATGCAACAACCTTATTGTACAAGGTTTATGGTTCCTTCAAAACCATCTTTCTATTGGCAAGTTGGCTACAATAGTGTAAAGGTTTCAATTCCTTTGAAAACTTGCTTTCAATAATGTTTTTCTTATTATTTTGGGTTTCCAAGGACCCTTCAAAACCTATTGTTTTACCCCTTTAAACAAAAACATATGCCTTTTGTCTCTAGTACAACTTTGTTTCCATTGTTTAAAACTCTTTTAACATTTGTAAGAAGAGTTTAACTAGACTTAGAAAAGTCAAACATTTTCATCTTTCAAATGCACAACTTCAAAGAGTGACTATTTTATGCTTTTTTACTTTCAATATTTTGTCTTCTTGTCCCTTCAAGTTACTTTTCAATATTAAAATTTGCATTTTTTAGCTCTCCTTCCTTCAACCATGGCTCTAAAAATATTTTTTTTAATTAATATTTGAGTTTGTTTTTAATCTAAGTTGATGTTTTACTATATGAATTGAGCCTTGTCTTTTATTTTAAAAACATATTCTACCGGAAAAAGCAACTTTCTATTTAAATATTTCCCCCAAATTTCATCTTCATTTCCTATAAAACAATATCCAAGAACAATGTTGGACACACCCATTTCATTACTAAAGATGCAAATAAAGTTAAATGCCATCACAACCTAACAACTTGTAGCACTTTTTTTGCTTGTACTAAAAACATGGAACTTAGACAAGATCAATAGGTATTAGAGTGTATATTTCTAGGATTTTGGTTGTATCTACAAAGGAGGATGAACCAAAAGATGTGGGTTGAAAATTCATTAGTAAATTAATTGTTCATTCCTACTCAAGCAAGATAGCTAGAGCACTCAAGAAAGGTTGTCTTCAAAACCCTCACCTTCCCTTGTTAGCATTCCTTGTGAGCATCAAGCAATTGGTGGGGTGACATATTGCAAGTGTGGCACGAAAAAATGCTCTTCTCCATAGAATTGGGTTTCTTGTATTTTCTCTTAAGGGAGCAAATCAATTACTTGATATTGGTAAAAGCCTTCAATTTCAATACATCTTCTAGGATGTTGGATTCATTTTTGGAGATATTCCCCTCAATATGGTTGCTTCGCCAATTGTTGTTTTGTTCCTAGAAGATTGTGTGGATGAAACTCCTTCACAACATGAAGATTTTTCCTTGGTAAGCAAATTTGATGGTAAAAATATGAATCAAATTAGGGCATTTTGGGAGGATGGAATTTGCTAGTTAAAAATGAAGTTACCCTCTATTTTCTTTCATTTGAAATAGATATTTCTTCTTGTGGCAGATTTGGTTTGTTTTGAAGTCACTAGCAACCCTCCTTTGACCCAAAATGTGTATCTTTCTCTATGGCTCCCTTTTTTATACACTTCTACAACCTTTCTCCAATATGTAGATCAACAAAGACGATTTAATTGTTGGCTAAGAAGATTAGCATTTTTGTCAAGATTGATTTGGATCCACGAGATTTGTTCAACAAATTTGCTAAGGCCTATGTATGTGGACCTTTCTAGCTTAATTCCTTACTCCCTTGGGCTCCAATCTCTCTTTGTATTTTGTTGTATTTTGGATTATGAAGAAATGCATATGGGATGATTTAGCTGCAATCAAATTAGGTAAAAGAGCTTAGATTATTCTTCTTCCTAGGACTCTTTGGCAAGAACAAGCGTTGTTGCAAATATGAGTTCTCAAACAAGGGACTCTAGATGATAATCTTGTTTAGAGGAATCGTGTTGATTTCCTATTTAGTTGACAAGAGGCATTGTTTGGTTTCTTGCCTAAGGCGTTTGAGGATCAAGTAGAGAAGTATTCTACAATTGATTTGACTAGGTTGCATTGTTCTTATACATTGGATAATCAACATTAAATGTCAAGTATAAAAGTAATTGTGACAATGGGAGGAGAATTACTTCAAATTTTCTCTTCAAATTGTGTTAGATTAGTAAAGATTTGCTTAGCCATTGTCTCCATTGCTAAGCCAAATTAAAGCAGTCATTAATTAATTTTCTAATTGGCTAAGCAAACCTTTACTAAACAAAACTATCACAAAACATAAGAAAGAAATATATAAAACAAAAAAAACAACAAACAAAAAACAGCCGTGAAAAGACAACCTAAAGCAGCCATGTTTCCTCAAGGAAAAATCCAAGCATCTTGCTTACATTACCCATAAGCTTAAGGTCTAAAAATATTAAGGGCATTGAAAGAATTAAGACCTTGTACCGTGATAACTTTTGTCCATGCATCACACAGAACTATTTTTTTTTTTTTTTATTGAAGAAAGCACTTTATTAATATAAAAAATAAGCATACAATCAGCAAACCGGTAGACAGAATTGGCAGCAAAATAGAACAAGAGTCCAGTTAAGTTGCAGAAGTTGCAGCCAAACCATGGCTGGGACAAACCAGCATGAGTTCCGAATTTCCTTCAGCCTTTTGAGTATCAATCAGCCAACATTAGAGCAAAAATTGTATCCAGCTTACAGCACTTTGATTTCAATAGGTGGCCTAGCTTCACTATCAAATCAACTGGTGTATATGCAGCTTACCCTTGAAGAAAACATGGGATCATATTTTTTCACACAAAACTTTGGTACTTCATTGATCTTAAACAAATGATATTCTGGTGATCATAGGAAAAAATATACAAATCCCTATCGATTGCCGAGCAATACTTTCACACTATTGCCTCCTTTAATTGATTAGTCGACAAACCAAATTTCTTTGGCAAATTAAATTTCAAAGCCATGGTTTTTTCTTGCATACCTTTGTTGAGCCTAGCCTGGCCATCCATTAATTTGTGCAAAACGTCCAAGTAGAATAGTCATGAAAAGCCTTAGAATGGTTGATGGCACACTTATATCCTAATTTCGCATACACGCACATTACCATAGCCAACATAGAAGCACAACTAAATGATTGTGCCATGTCAAGCACGTTTCTCCTACCAATAGACAAACCAAGGTCCACAAGAAATGAACCCATGGCCTCAATGAATTCCAACACTTAACTATACATACTCCTCATTCGCAAGGTCGATATTCACAACTCAAGGTTTATTATTTCCTACTCTATAATCTGCAAAGCTGTACGCCATTAGCATCACCTCTGCCACTTTTGATGTTCCTCTGTATTGTTTTCTTTGCCTACTCTTCTTTTTACCTTTACCCTTATCGTTTGGTGCCTCCATGTTTTGTCCTAAAATTACCACTGTTGAGCTAATGATGGCATGTGATACCAAAGATAGCTGCCAGACATAATAACATTGCATCATTATAACCAAGATCATCTCACTGCTTTAATGATGACCCATCCTCACCTATAGATAGCATGAGCCAATGCCATCATTGTTTGAAGTAGATGTAAAACATCTTCAGCAGCCATAAGTCCCACCCAATAATATGATGAAGATGAGCCCTTTACCTAATATAAAACATGTTTGACCTCAATACTTAATAAAGACCACCTAAATCATGGCACGCAAATATAGCCTCCCAAGTTATTATGATTTTGCATTGTGTCCTCTCATTTAATTTAGTCCAGCCCTTTGTCAGGGTATTGAAACTGCATTCATGGTTCCTATTTAAATAACAGAATCTTTTTATATTTGAAATAAATGATTACCCATCAAAAATATAAGTATCGCACATACATCTATCTATAATTTGAATAAACTCAACGGATAAATTATGTATCTTTACCACAAATAGTAAATAGCAACTGTTACTTGGCATTAAATTAACAAAAAACAATCTGTCTGTGACAAAACGAGATGAAAATATATTGACAATATCAACCAACCTACATCTCCGCCTTCAACACAAACTCTAGTATAGATTCCATTTTCAAGCTATATATTTCTTCTTAAAATTCAACTCTATCTATTTTCAGCATACGTATACAACATGTTTGAAACATTGGAAACACTACAGATAATTATGGTGTTCTTCCTATTTACCCCATAATGGTTAACTTTAATATTATTATTTTTAAATGGATTTCATGTAGAGTCTTTAGGGGAACAAATGTGTATGCCCTATCCATAGGCTTTGGAGGTTTCCTTCTCTCTTGCTGATTGTCTATTTTCAGTCCACCTGAATTTTCTTGATTCTGTGGAAAATTCAGTCCTCCTGAATTTTCTTGATTCTGTGCCACGAGTTTTTTCAAGACAGGCAACTTACTTTGTAATCAGTTATTTTGTTAATATATATTTTTTGCCTTTATGCTCAAAAAACCCATGCACCACTTAGGATGTTTAATGTTTTAAAAGTCAAAAAATATAATGGGCACATAGAAATTATTCAAAATTACAAAATGGCGCATGAAATTTGGTTTTTCTTTAGTACAACATTTCCATCAAGAAATGATACGAGGACAAAAATTGCTGCTAAATAATTTCATGCAACTCTGTTTTAAAACATAAGACATTCTTTTAGAGCATGGAGAGTGTTAACTTCAAATAGCAAGAAGTGAAAAACATCACTAGGACAAAAGATCAATTGGTTCTGATAGCTTTAGCTGAGCACAATACAATATGAAGGATAAATGCCTCTGCAGAAAATTAAGTCTATTTCTTCAGCTTGTAGAAAAGCATTCCCTTGCCGACCATGGAGATTGGGAAATGAAATCCTCAATATTGACATCATTCCACAGGAGAAATTTTTAAAAATGTATGCTTTAAAATGTTGGGAGAAATTATTGCCTTTACAATAACAATAGGTTGCCCTAGAAACAATTGACATTTTTCTCAAACAACATAAACAAAGGGATTATATGCATATAAATATATATGAATCCCTATACATTTAAATGTAATCCAAAACATCTAGATTATGTTAGCAGTATAGTTTCTCTTTGGCAATCAGTTTGACCGAAATATAAATGGGTATGTGCAACACACACCACTGCTCCAGCACTGAGAAAGTAATAAGAACACATTAAATCCCACTAAACTAACATCTTGGTATAATAAAGCAAAAATTAAAGAGAACAAAAACAATAGATGCTAGTGATAATAATTTAATATTACCACTGACAATAGGGGTCCTTGCTTGAACTTATCATGGAAGGCAAATGCAAGGGGCTTCACTTGTTCACCTGGCCCTCGTATAAATCCTCTATATTTCAAAGCCAAAGTAACATGAAAAAAGGAAAACGAATAGATTTTTAGGTTGGTAAACTGCATTTGACATATCCAAAATAAAGAGCTTTCTGTGAATGAATCAATCCAATAGAAAAGGAAAATCCTGAGTAAATAAGAGACAAGAAAGCAACCAAAAAACTTACATTAGTGATGCTGATATGAATGGTGTTCTTCTTGTATCATAGATTGCAATAAGACCTGCATACATCAGATCTCCCCCACGATATGATACGGCTAATCTCTCTCCAGAACCATCCCAGGCCATCTTTTCAATGTTGCCAACCCTAGACAGCAAAAGTTCGGAAAAGCTAAAATGTATTTAGAACCATGGTCAATAATTTATTCCAACTCATATATACATCTCAAATTAAGCTCAAACATGTAGCATGTTGGAACACTCTCCTTTGCAAATATTCCTGTGATAATATCAGATTAAAACACAACCATATATCTCACCCTCCAGTTATGGACCCAATTTCTGGTAAATCCACAGGTAGTAAATGTGCATCTGCCGAATCAAGCAGGTAAGAAATCAGATAAGAAGTAAACTCCAAACTGAGCAAGTTACTGAAAGCACACCAAGTTATTAATAAAGCAACAAAAAAATATAAATTACAAGGTGAATTAATACAGTTTGAAAATTTGTAGCTATACAAGCAAACGTAACAGAATCAACACGTGAGAATATTAGCTATTTATCAAATTAACACAATTCACAGCCAAAAATGTTGTCATTCTAATTTAAGCTTATAAAAATTTCTTCATTAGACATTTCATTGTATGTTCAGCTTTTTAAATATATCATGATCTCAACTTCCAATTGAAGCTTTCCATTTCAAGGCAAAAGGAACCAATGGTGGCCGGATAACAAGATTCAACCAATGGATGCTTGAAGATAAACTATTACATATCGCATGCCATATCAAGCATTGATATTGTGAATATAATATATTCATTTGGTAAACACTTAAGGACTCGTTTAAGTCACAAAGAACCAGTTTCCTGTTGTTTACAATCACTGTCAATGGATATAATCTAAGTCAGAAGGTATGCCAAGCAATACGCAGCTCATACAAGTAACTAGAACTAGATTCAAGTGAAGATACCCATATATAACTTCACATAGCACTATGAACAACAAGAATTGTGCAAGGACTAACACAACTTACATGTCTACAGCATACACAAGTGGTTGGTCTCTTTCACAACCACTATTCCCCTACCACATTTCATGTTAATGTGGCCAGAGGTGTGGAAGGATAACACGTGAGACCATTTAGGAGACATGTCTTGTAAGTGGCAGTCAATCCCAACTGATCATCTACTGCACATGAATTTCTACCATAAACCAATATGATGATTAGCCCAAACATATCTGTTTGTGTTGGGCTTTAGTTTTGTTTGTTTTGTAGATAATAGAGACAGTGCTATCTGATTTTTGCACCTGTACTCATCTTTATTGCACGGTTTGATACACAAACCAGAAATCTCCTGACAAACCGACAACTGAACATGATAGAGAAGTCAATGTGACATCATCGGAACCTGTTCAGAGGAATTAGGATGAAGGATGGTGATTCTCCCTTAATGTTGAGATAAAAGGAGGCTTGGTTTGTATTGATGTATATACTTAAAGACAAGAATTATATTCTGAAATTTTTATGACAGCCTTGGAAGGTGAGTGATCTGTAAAAAGTTAGAGATAGTCTCCTAACAGTCCTTGATTATGAATTTGCAAATCATCAACTCAACAAAACACTTTCCAATCTGAAATTTAGCTTAAATTCGT
The DNA here is from genome assembly GCA_007258455.2 of Sequoia sempervirens. Classification (NCBI taxonomy): domain Eukaryota; kingdom Viridiplantae; phylum Streptophyta; class Pinopsida; order Cupressales; family Cupressaceae; genus Sequoia; species Sequoia sempervirens. The sequence goes on along the minus strand of VDFB02288929.1, from coordinate 33,188 downwards.
TCTACAAAATCAATTTGTTCATTCCTTTATGCATGAAAATGAGTAATATAAGTTGGGCACATCCAAACAGCAGTAGCAAACACCATTAAATGGACTGAAACACAGATACAACTGAAGAAACACATAAATGGGAAAAAAATCAGAAGAAAGTAATTATTTTTCATGCCAAGTTTCATTCAATTACAAGCAAAGTTTTAAAAGTCACAACACAGAAAAACTCAGCATAACCAATTTTGATTCAGACATGGCAACTCAGCAAACTAAAAAAAAATACTTGAAGTCGTTAACTCACAAAACATTGTTTAGGCTAGTTAATGGGCAAGTTTCTTGGCCTTCTTTTTAATTCATGGTTTCTACAAGTTTTTGGTGAGTTTTAAAACTATAATTACAAGTGTATATATTTTCTCAAGGACAAATTGAAACATATACATTGTGTACAATGAGCTCCTACAGCTGTACATGTTTGCAACTTCATGAAAATTTCTGTTCTTCACTTGCTACTGTCAAAAATAGACATATGGAGGCATAGAATGAGAGCCAACCCTTGTCCCAGATGTACTTTGTCCTTCTATCCTTGGAGTCCTTAGGCAGCAAAATTCATTTGAAATGCTCAGAATGGAAAGAGAAAGCGAAAAACTGTTCAACTTCCTCACAAAACAAAGCCATTCATTTTCTGTCTCTGTTCCTCTAATCACTGGCTTCTCTAAGATGTTCTGGACCATCATAAAGTTGTCTTCTGCACAGAGGACCAAGTTGTTGGCTTCAAAACCACCATATCATGTTTTACAAGCAATTTGGAGTCTTGTGATAACTTGTGACTGAAAACAGTGACGATTGACCCCTTGCTCATGTTCCCCAGATCCATTTTGAATCAGTAAGGATAGGTGAATCATGCTCTGAAAAACAACATTTATCCCAACACACCCCATGGCAAGCAATGATAGACAAGATTTACCATCCAACATTTGCTGTTCATGACCAACCAATCAAAATTAAGGGGCTGCTTGTATCTGAAAGGATATGGTAAGCATGACACTCAGATGAACGTCACATGAAGTGGGTCTGAGAAAATTTTCAAAATGGCCTCTTCTCAATAATCATTGACAATGGTTGGTCACATTTTCTCTTGAAAAGTAGAAAAGCACATATAGATTATCTGTGGTAATTGGAAGTGTGTTAATACAAGGGAAACCAGACAATGTTGGATCCTTTCCTGAAACTTTCAGGGATTGGATTTTTCACATTTAGATGGTATTTCTGACTTCTGTCGACTTGGTCGATTATTTACAGATGGACCAATGAATATATGGAAGTCAAGAGTATTCATTATAATATTGCAAGCAAACATTAATTGTGTTGAAAAGATCACAGGGAAAGGAGTCTAAGGGGAAGCGGATAGCTGGATGACTTGATGCTAGGCAAGGACTTCCCTTTACAGTTTGGCAGTTGAGTTGTCTTCTACTAGCCGCCACAGTTTAGACTAGCTGGATGGTCTTTGTCTTGGTGTGGACAAAGCTTCCAAGCGCCGCCAATTACAAGTTTGTCCTATAATATTGCAGGTCGTGGCCCTTGAAAAGGAAACCCAATGTGTAGGGCTGACGCAGGGACCTGAGGACATTCATTTTATAACTGCCAGAATTTTTCTTATTCACTTGGCTTAATTCCTTGACTGCCGCTCCTAGTATGAGGCACACATGAGTCAAAGTGGAGTCACTCCTTGAAGGGGACATATAGCATCAGCACAGTGTTCCATTAAGGTCAGCAATAGAGATAACATCTAAGTTTCACTTGTAGTTTTCTATAAAATACAGTGATCTATCTTCTATAAAATACAGTGATCTGAAAGGTGCATTATAGAAGTAATTGAATGATTGTAAGAGAGTTAGCATATCCATTTTAAACATTGGAAAATTATTCTCTGTAGTGGTTACCATGGAATTTTGTCGAATATTATTTGATTGAGTGAAAATAAAGAGGAAAACATATTCAAATCAGAGGTTTGCAGACTGTTTGACGAAATTCCTGAACTGTGAAAATTGGGAAAAATTAAGTTTTGTTGTAGAAGTGGTTAGAATCTTACAACTCTCATGTTCTCCTGTAAGGGTGCAGCCTATGGAATGGCAATTCCCGTATTGTTAATGGAGGTGACTTTTGGGAATTAAAGTATGTTGTTCCTTGCAGATGGATGTTTCAAACGATTAAACCTATGCACAGTTAAAAAAGGTTGGGGATTATTTCTCCTATACTGCGACAATAAAGATAGGTTAATGCATGAATATTAATTTCCTAAAAGCCTTTGTGATAAGTAAAAACTTGAGATTTGTTGATTGTGTCAGGAATGGTATATACAATTCACTCAATTCTAAGTCTCTACAATTCTTGTGTTAAGAAATTCTATTATACTACAGCAATACTTGTGTTAAAAATTTCTATTACTACAATGAGAATGCAACACATCTTCATGTCTATAGATAACCTTATTCACATTTAGGGTAACAAATGTAACTTGCCATTTAAAAATGTGGAAATAATTATCACCAGGTGAACAAGCATTATGCAAATGGATGTGTATGTCAAGCAAAATTCTATTAAGATTAAACTAGCAATTGCACCTTGGTGTGCAATGGGTACGCCAAAGAGGTATGGAAGTTCAATTAGGAAAAATTCCCGTCTTTTTTTTTTTTGCATATATTTGTGCAGTACATGAGGTCAATTAGTAGGCCAATGGAGAAGTGATAGATTCAAATGATCTAAACACAATTGAAAACACCTCTGAATTAGGAAGATATTAATTAATTTATGGATTCAATGGAGAGAGAGGGAAAGATAGGGATAGAAAGAGGGAGAGATAGAGGGGGGAAGAGGGAGAGAGAACATTGGATTAAACCATTGAATTAATATGCATAGAGAAGTGAATACCAACATAAGCCCTAAAAAAAGAGCTAAAGTTTTGTCTTTCCAAATGTCGAATAAAATTCATTTGTTGAAAATAGTGTATATTTGGGTGGATTTAGTAAGAAGCTTGAGTCAATCCCTTAAAATAATCAAAAAGACTATGATCTAAAAGGCCTAAAGAAGTAATGGACCCAATTTCAAGTAGGCTAGGCTCTAGTGCAAAATTAGATAACATGATTGACAGTTTCCTAAAATCCACAAAAGGACAAGGATTTACAACTCCTAGGTGGATCAATCTAGATCTAATGAGAAGATTCTGGTAGAGAATACATGGAAAAAAGTGAGCAAGCTTTGGTTCAAGAATGGATGTCTAAACAATTTGAAATCTATGTTGCTATAAACTAGTTGAGGACCACAGGGCCCTATTATCATTAAGTTTTTGCACCATATCCATATATGAGAAGAGTGTTGTTTTAGCATTGTTTTGTCATTGATGTCAAAGGCATTGTGTCAAAGGTGTTGTATTTAAGGTTGATGCATGATGTTGGTATTCATGGTTGGTCTTCATAAGGTTGGTGCATGGGATTCATCATTCACATCAAAGCATTAAAGGTATTTGTCAGAACATGATAAAGGTTGGTAAGGGCACTTGTTCATCATGCAAAGACAGGGTATGCTTCAACAATGCTTCATTTCTTCCTAACAAAGGATATTGATTGATCATCTTAGGGTGCTTAGTGCAAAAGAGTTGCTACAATTGTATTCATGGTCTTATGGTACAAGTTTGATGCTTCATAGTATTGTTCATTGATGCACATAGCTTGTTTATTGTTCAGTTCATGGTGTGGGTTTGACATTGATGAAAAAGTGAAGTCTTTGGATATAAGCAAAGTTTGTTATTAAGCTTTTCCTAAAACCCTAAGATCTAGGGTTTAAGTCTTTTGAAAAACATTTAAAAAAGCAATTCACTTTTTGATATATTTGCTTAGTGACCTGATACTGCCGGTTCAAGTTAACTTTAGTAATGTCTTAAGAGGGTTATTGTCATTCATTAACCGGCCCTCTCTTAACTTGAAACTAGTCAAGCAAGTTGACCTTGAAGATCAAAGGCCATTGTTCAAAAATGAATTGGTGGGTCTCTCAAATCGAGGGTTCTCATTCAAATCTGAGAACGGTTACTTCAAATGGTTTTACTTTGACAAGCGTGGAAGTTAAAGGGTTTTCTATTTTTTTTGCATCATTTGGAAATGAGCAGATGAAGATAGAAGGTTTTGTTGGCACCAATTCAAAATGAGAAGTGTTTCTAATTGCAAACTATGTCTCTTAATCTTCTAATAGAAACGGGAGTATGATTTTGGTTAAAAACTATGGTTCTTATTTCTACCCCTGGCGTTCTAACCCTGTCGCCTCACCGGTTCTGCTCTGCGGTTAACCAGACCTTCATGCCTTTGTTCCTGTCGCTGGCAGTTCAAGAGAACCCTGGAAAATCTGGAGAGCAATCCAGAAAACCCAAGATAAACTGGCAGCCAGTATCCAAAGAGTAGCTTTTTTGAGCATTTTGAATATTTATGGAGTTTCGACTTGACCACTTCATAATCCCTGGTGCGATTTTGCCTGAATTGTTTTGGAACATCTTTAATCATTCGCCATTTTAGGCTTTAAAATGTTGATTTCATTCAAGAGTTGATTATTTTGTTGGTTTGACGAAAAGCGATTGCAGATATCCCTTTTTTTCAAAATCACCTACATCTGTCGAATCGGAGAATTTATTCAGCTGGCTTTTATCAGAGAAATAGAATGCTAACTGAAACATATTTCCTCATGGTCACTAATCTGATGCATTTCACAAATATCTCTTCTCATGAAGAAGAACCCGCCAATAAGCCCTGAACTGTTGAAAGTTTTGACAGTCGTCAAAAGGCGGTTATGCATGATTTAGGTAAAAGACCTCCTTTCCTTTGATTATGCCGAACAACCCTTTCTCAGCATGATTCCGAAGGCTGACCTGTTGCTTCCAATCCAGTTCCAGCCACCGTGGTGTGCCTCTGTGTCATGCTCTCGTTTGATGCTCTTGCTTGAGGTTGGTTGATTCAATGGCGGATTCTTTCTGGGTTTTCAGAGAGCTTCGCAGTGATATGTTTTTCTTGACATTTTGAGCATCTTCAGGAATTTACTATTTTTAGTAAATTCTATTTTTGGTAATGGTCCTGTTGGTTTCGACTCGGTTGGCTTTCCATTTCAGACTGATCAGTTGGCTTACTCATTTTTGGCTTTGGGGCATAACTAGAGAGATAAGTCGAATTATTTTAATTAAGTCATGTTTTAATGTTATATTTTAACATTGACCCCCCTTGGCCTAGCAACTTCACTTTAAGTTGTTTTAAAAGATGTTCTTTATGGGTGGGCGCTCCATTGAAGGAATTAATTATATTTTTTTATAAAAAGATTTAATCCAAGCATAAGTTGGACGCCAACTTCAAGGAAGAGATAAAGTTTATAATAAAAAGTCAAATATTGCTTGGGAAAGTGGGACGCCATCTATTGGAGAATTAGGGTTTGACTCAAAAAAGAAGATTAGGGTTTCGAGAAGAGTCATCTGGAAATTATAAAAGGAATCCATTGGTTCTCATTTGATGATCTTTTGTCTACAGGAATGTTATGCTGTTGGATTGGCTTTGGGATTGCTTCGAGGAATGTAAGCCTCCTAGCTTGGCATTGCTTCTCGCTTGAAAGATAGCGACTAGTGGTGAAATAGTATAGTTTTGAGTGTTTGTAGTGGGATTTATGCATTGTAGTCAGTGTGTGGCTTGTAGATCAGTTTTATGCATATTAGAGAGATTCTAGAATTGCATTTTCATTACAGCAGATTGTCATTTTCATTCATAAGTCAAAAAATACAAAAAGAATCATTCTGGGCATTGTCTAGATCCCTCTGTCTGTGAAGGGCGCCACTTTTCATTAAGTTTCAAATTTTTTAGAGAAGTATTGAATTTTTAAAGTCAAATCGCCCCTCTTGCTGGGCCGTACCATCTGCATTGTCTTGGAATTTGTGCATTAAATAAATAGGAACTTTGGGGTCTGTTTTGTGTTCCAATCTTGGGCGCCATCATCTTAGGATCATATTGCATTTTACTTCGTGAAATTTGAGTGAGTTTGGAGTGAGTTGTGAGTAAAATTGTGAGTTTCAGGGCTGCTGTTCATGAATGAGAAAAACAGGACTGTCATAAATCAGATTGTGAAGTTGGTCTTTATAGTGCAGTTTCTAATCTAAGCTTTATTATTCAGTGAAGGAAATTCAATATATTGTTGCAGCTCTATTCAATTCTTGATTCACGTTAATAGCAAGGCAGTCTTTATCATGTTGTAAGCTGTACAGTAGTACTGTCAGCAGTTCTTTAATCTTTCTTAATTCCTGATTTGTAATGCTTATCTTACATTCTGTAACTACAATTGTATTTCCTTTATCTCCGCCATATGGTCGCCTCATTTCCGTATTGGTTTGAGTAGCACATGCTTGGTGTTGAGTTTGCTTTCAGCTTATTAGATGGTAGGGATCCTCTAACCACATGCTCGTCGTTCGCCGACGCATTTCTTGGTTAGAGTTCTTGTATCAGCATTTCCATTAAGATCCTCTGACCATATGCTCGCCATCACTGGCGCCATTCTTGGTTAGAGTTCCTTCCAACTCTGTTTTTGCATTTCAGATCCTCTGACCAATGCTCACACCTTGCCCACATCGGGATCCTGGTGTACATTCTGGTTAGAGTTGCTTCCGCATCGTTTTGGTTTAGAGCTAACCCTAACGACTGTGTATTGCTCTGCTTATTGTAATTGAAAATTTGAAAAAACTTGGCTCGGAATATTTCAAATGCATGGAAGATTCAAAAAGTATCCTTGATATTACAAAAAGATGTGTTTATACACTTCAATTGTGCAGTCACCCTTTGGTTCTTTCAAAGAAAAATCTGCCTATGCCACTATTACACTGCACAGGTAAACCAGATTTTGTATTGTGGAGCTATATTAAACTACCACTCTCAAGACCAATGTAACAATGATATAAAATAATGTTTGAGACTGCAAGAAGACATAAAAATGGCTAGTGTACTAAACAAATTCTTATGATTTCTGAAGAATGTTGATAACTCTACTCAGTTGGCTTCTTTTTTCAAAATCATACAAATTGAACCCTGGCATCAATAGACTCTGTATATCAAGCTACCACAATTCAAGTTTCAACGATGAATATTTATCGTGCATGTTTTAAATGGCATTCAAGTTTATGGTAGTTTTGTTGTTTATATGATGTTATGTGATATTCTCATCCTAATTCATGCTTCTATATATATATATATATATATGTAATTTTTACATGTTTTTTGTACTAACGAACCTAAAACGAACCGAACCCCCGAACCCAAACCGGTAACTTAGGTTAAAAACAGAATGACAGGTAGAGTGAATTGATGATGTTCTCTTGATCAGGATGTGAATATGATTGCTGAAGAGAATATGACTGTCATTAAAGTTTGTATGAAGTCAGGTCAGAGAAGTAAGTGTGATTCTGAATATCAACAGTGAGTTGATTATAATCAGGGTTGTTGATTGTTGAAAATAAAATGTATGTGAAGTGAAGTATAGGTAGTATAATGAAGATCAAACCATCGATTCTCTACATTAGAAGAAATCGATTTAAATCTGAAAATAAACATCATACTAAACTAATAATTAGCAAACTGTTGTTAATATGGAAGAGCATGATAATTAGCAAACTGTTGTTAATCTGGAAAAGCACGATTGAAGTGATGCGATTTCCAAAATAAAGGATATACGATTCTTTGGAGAAAGAACGATTTGTTAAGAGACATTAACAATGTTCATCAAATTAAAGGACATGTCTCTTTCTTGAAATGGCACGATTCATGTAATGGTGCAATTAATTTAGTAAAGCAAAAATCATAAGACAGGTTTTAAAGAAGTACGATTTATTCATGAAGAGGAGCGATCCTTTAAAGGATACGATTCTTTTGCTGAAGCAATTCATTTGTAGAAGCAACTAAAGAGATGCGACCTTATGAATAACGACGATTGGTTTTAAATCAGATTAATTAAAAGGTAAAAGGCAGCGATTGATGAAATGACGCAATCAAATAAAGCAAACACTTATCATTAAATACAAAGTTAGATTTAAGAAGCATTGGGTGCGACTTATGAAGTAATACAGTTTGTGAGGTGGTATGATTTGCTATTGTAAAATCAGTTTAAAATGAATGGGTGTGATTTATGTTTAGATACAAACTACATTTTCTGAAGGATGCAAGAACAGTTTATCTTTTGATGTGTCCTTTCACCAAAGGTTGCAGAGGCTGATCAACATATACATATGAGTTTCAGATCAGATGTGCAAGGTAGAGTATAGAGTTTGATTGTAGAAGTACAGAGATACGTCTCTTGTGTGAGCTTAAAAGGAAGAGCATATATCACAAAGAAGGGATAGAATTGAAGCAAAGAGCAGATCTATTGAAAGATCTTATTCTACATTTAAATTTCAGTCAAGTTAGCCAAGGTTGGTGCCTTGGAAGAGGGAGTTGGTGCTCCTTGTAGGTTGGTGCATACATAACTGATTAAGAGGTTGGTGCCTACAACTATTGTAAATTTATATAAAATATAAAATACATTATTTTGTACCATGGTTTTCTCCCGTAAGGGTTTCCACGTAAAATCTTGGTGTCAACTTGTTCATATTGTTATATTCTTGCATAGTTGTCATTGAGATTAAAAAGTTGAGAAGTTAAAAATTGTAATATACCGATTCACCACCACACACCCCCCCCCCTGGTCAGTATATTTGTGTGCTCATCACTAACCCCAATTTTTTAAGAATTTCTAAATAATAGAATTAACAAGTATCTAAAAGGATTCAAAATATTGATTGAAGAGCTTGCATTTCATTTTGGCCTCCATCCAAGAAAAAAAAATTGTGTGGTCTTTGAAAAAGATCTAGGAGATTTGTAATGCCCCCTATAGAAAAACTTTAGAGTAGAAACCCAAGGAAATCTAGAAAGAGCTCTACCATGACAAGTACTCATAGGAGACCACGAAATGGACTTCTAATTGATAGATAATCTGTGACAAAAATCACTCTTCTTGTAGTATATAAACCTTTACATGGGTAGGTGCTAAAAAATTAGAACAAACCTTAAACTTTTCTACACAAGGCTTGGTGATTCAATAAGATAATTTCCTCTTAACATGATTAATGATAATGTGCCATAGGGAAGAGGGAGAAACTTGAAAGGAAAAGGATTCCAAGAAACCTAGAAGTCTTTCCATGATCAATTCATTTCCAACCAAAATAATTGAGCCAAGTAGGCTAGGGAAGAAAGGATTGTTTATAACATTGAGTTTTTGGCCATTGAATACTTGAATCAAGTAGGCTAGGGAAGAAAGTATTATTAATAACATTGAGATGTTTTCCACTGAGTACTTGAACTAAAGGCTAAACAAAAGGTATAAAAGCATTAAAGAGCTTGTTTGACATTATCCTCTTTTAAGAGAGTGAGAAATGAGTCATCTACGAAGTCACCATTAATGATTTGTTGGGGGGAATTGGGAAGATTAATACCTTTTTAAGTATTTTTTTAAAAACAAAATGAGTCAAAAAATAGTAAAACCTTTCAACATCCAACAAGAGACCATCCTTATCATATTGAATGAAATAGATCAAATGACAAGGAATGGTGACCATTGATAATAATGCAAGCATAAGAATTTGAATAGAGCACAAAAACATGGGACCAAAAACTAATGAATGTTACAGCACAACAATTATAAATGACCATTCAATTTAGTCATATGTTTTTGCCAAATCAATTTTCCATTGAGAATGCTTAGACCATTTCATTATTTCCCTACAACAATGATACTATCTAGAATGTACCAATATTTCTGTTGGTGTGGCATTTCTTGAGATAAGCAATTACCCCAGCTACAATTCCAACGGTAATAACTCCTCCAACCATAACAATTCCAATGATAACAACTCCTCCAACCATAACAAGTTTTGCAACATAGCAGCATGCATTCACATGAGGGATCTTTATGTATGTGAAGTTCATCAACTGTTAAAATCCCATTTTCATCAGAGATTTCACAAATGTGTTCTTGGGATTCTCAAAGTTTCCAATCTACAAAGACTGTAGTTGCCCAAGATAGAGGACACTAGAGTGATGACCAGCCAGTAAATTTGACTCACCCATTCAATCGACTATCTACTGCACTATTGGGGCTTGAAAGTAATGATCCCAAAATATGGAAAATGCATCTAAGGAGCACATGCTTACAACAAATTCAAAGTGGAACTTATTGGGTTTAAGTGACATTAATGATATTTTTGACCAAAGTTTGTATCATGTTTTCCCACAAACAAATAATACAGATAGCCACATGCTAGTAGAGAACCTGCACCAAGAACCAGTTAATGAGAATCAATGCATTAAAGTAGAAAGATTGTATGAAGTAGAATCACAAGTTGAGTTTTGTTTGTCTAAAAATGCTCTTTGGAAACAAAAGCAAGTTAATGTGTTGGAGAAGGCATCAGGCAAATTCACCGCCAGCAATTCACCATTGGAAAATTCACCGCCAACAATTCACCGTGGGAAAATTCACCACCATGACAAATTCACCTCAAGGAAAATTCACCACCAGCAATTCACCGCCACAAAAATTTAATCGCAAACTTTTACTGCAATGAATTTTCTACGGTGGTGAATTGCTGGTGGTGAAGTTCCTGGTAAAGAACATCAAGTTTGCAAACTTGTGAAAGCACTCTATGGCCTTAAACAGGCTCCACGAGCTTGGTACATGAAAATTGATAAGTACCTTACTGATCATGGTTTTCAGCAGAGTCCTTCTGATTCAAATCTGTATGTCAAACGGTCTGGTGATGATATCCTTGTTCTTGTTATCTATGTTGATGACCTTATCATTACTGGCAGCTCAGAACATTTGATTGACGAGATAAAACACAATCTCAGTCAATCATTTGACATGACAAATTTGGGACTTCTTCATTATTGTCTTGGTGTTGAGGTTCGGCAGACAACTGACAGCATCTTCATTTCTCAGTCCAAGTATGCTCGCAGTTTGCTTGATAAGTTCAGAATGAGTGACTGCAAACCTACATCAACACCTATGGAGAAAGGGCTCAAACTATCAGCAAAATCAGATTCGCCTGTGCAAAATAAATCCGCATTCAGGCAACTAGTAGGCAGCCTCATCTATCTCACTGCTACTAGACCTAACCTCAATTTTGCAGTGAGCTACATCTATCGCTTCATGACAGCCCCTAAAGCTGAACATTGGGTTGCAGCAAAGCGTGTGCTGCGATATGTGAAAGGCACTTCCAACTTTGGCATTCTATATGGAAGGTGCAAAGATCCTAAGCTGATTGGTTATACAGACTCAGATTGGGCAGGTTTTGTTGATGATAGAAAGTCTACTTGAGGGTATGTATTCAGTTTGGGTACAGGTGCAATTACATGGAACAGCAAGAAATAGCAGGCAGTGGCTCTTTCCTTGACTGAAGTTGAATACCGAGGAACTCTTAAAGCATCTTCTGCAACGGTTTGGCTTTGAAGGGTGCTTTCGAACATGCAGATGTCTCAAGCAGGGCCTTCCCACTCGTACTATGACAATCAAGGGGTGCTAAAATGTAATGTCCCCATTCTTTCACGAGCATCAGAGTCGGTGGATTAGCCTATTATGTCGATCCTCGTAGGCTAATGGTTCTGGTTAGAGGATCACTTGAACGGGCACTTGGTCAGTTAAAGGAAGTATTGGTATCCGGAGTCGGTGAGGTGGTGAATTTGCGCGTTTGGCGTGTAATTGGAGCTTAAAATATTGTCCATCACCATTTATTTCACTTACTCAGGCTTGGGGACCATGTGTCTATTTGTTAAAGGGGTCACTTTATATTTTTCAGTTACTATTCATTGATAAAGTGAAAAAAGAAACAACTAAAGTGAATAGTGCCATTTTAATGAATAGTGTTTTCAATGAGAAATTATAAAAGGAAGAAGAGAAGTTCGACCCCCTTATGCTTGATGATATTTTGCTGATTGAAGTTTGGAAGTGTGGAGTTTGGGAGAGAAGGAAACTAGGGTTTCCTGATTTCTGCAGTGGGTAAGCCTGGTTTGGGGCTTGTAGTTAGGATTGTACGCATCTTGAAGGTGTGAAAGACCACCCTAAAGTGCAGATCTGAGTTTTGCTTGATTTGTGGGAGCCATATCTTGCTGTTTTCAAGTGTTAGAAGTCATCCATTGCAAGGGAAATTGCTGCTAGAGGTTCCATTCACGTTTTTGAGGTCGTGGCTTGCTTTTGAAGATTGTTGGATGCTGATTTTAACCACCTACAGCCAGCCGCCATCAAGTAAGGGTTTCAACTTCTTCAAATATGAAAAACGCCTTCTCCTAGTTGCTGCTATCTTGTCTAAAGGGGGCGCCCTTAGTATTGGAGACATTTTCTTCCATCATTTGGCGGGAGAAAGTTGTAAGTTAATTTTTATGTGTATTATGGTGGCCGCGGGTACTGTAGCAAGCACTGTTCACAGTGCATTTTTGGCTGCAAGTTTGTATTTGTTGTAAATGATGTCTCTTTCGAAATGTATGAAGATATATATGATTTTAGCACTCATTGCAATGCAAGAAGTCTCTTAAATAGTGTTTGGAGTTACGTGGAAGTTATCCTTTATAAGTTAGTTTAATTTGAGTTCTTTTAATATGCATATGGTTGTAAGAAATTTATTAAAATCATTTGGCATCAAACCACAAAAACATCAAAAACAAGAAAGCAGATTACAAACCAAAAATCAGACCTTTAACGAGCAAAAATCAAATCAGCAGTGAGTTGGTTCATCATAAGTGGTGTTCGAGTATTAGCACAGTGGTAGCAGAGTGGATCACCGGAGCACGGCACATCACAGTGGAATCAAAGTAAACCTTTCCAGCCACCTTGTGTTGGTTTCAAAGTAAATTCCAGATTAAATTTGGGGGTTTTGAGTCAAGTCCAGTTTGGCTCATCACATAAAACTTGCCAAGAATCCAGTCTTCCATGAAAGGACAAAGCATGTTGAACTTAATTGCCATTTCATCCGCCAGCTTGTCGAAGATGGATCAGTGGTATTGCAGTATGTTCCACTTGAGGATCAGACTGTTGATATTCTCACCAAGTCTCTGAGCTCGGATAAGTTTGTCAAATTCAAGGGGCATCTTGGTGTAGTTGATAGATTGACCATTAAGGGAGGGTATTAAAATAATATTTATTTTATTAATTTAATGGTCAATATTGTGTATTTTATTGTATTCTATTAGATTAGAACGTTTCTTCCGTTCTCTTCAGTTTCTTTTTAGAAACTTTGTATTTTAGCAACTTTGTAAACTCTATAGAGAGATTTCATCTCTTTAATGTTAACATACCGAATATTTTAATATCATTTCCGTTTCTCTCCGTTTCAATAGCAAGGGCATCAACTTAAACATTTTCAGTTCTATCCAACCACTTGATATCAAAGGCTTCAAACATTTCTATAGCATTCCTGTTGATCCTTAGTCTCTTTTCTTTGGCAGCATACATGCCTCTAATCTGAGACACTATGAGCTCAAAATCACCATAGGTTTTTAAACATTTGATCCCATATTTAAAATCCATGTCCAAGCCAAGCGACAAGGCTTCATACTCAACCACATTATTTGTGCAATCAAAATTCAATTATCCTAAGGGTAAACCAATTTCAATAGTGAAACTATCTATCCTAGCTGGTTATTGGTGGAGTCACTCAGATTTCGCATTTGGAATTAACAGTTGAAGTTTTTGAAATTCGGGAAGTCTTGTCGCAAGACGAACTCACGAGCCGGAGCAAGTTCAGAATTACAAATTTGGCTAATTTAATATTACATCTGCAGTAGTTCGCTGTGGTATTTCAGTTTTGCAAGGCAGATTTTGTATATTATTCTGCTCCATCTGAATTGTTTCCAAGCTGGAGTAAGTTCAGAATTACAAATTTGGCTAATTTAATATTACATCTAAAGTAGTTCGCTGTGGTATTTCAGTTTTGCAAGGCAGATTTTGTATATTATTCTGCTCCATCTGAATTGTGAAGCAAGGGTCGATATTGCATGTTATATGAGCAAGATAATACCCTAATCACTCCGGCACTCTTTTACTGTTGGTAACCTTCAAAAATCAAGTGCAACATTCAGAAAAGGAGCCATTTAACTTTATGATGAGATGATATAATAATATTATACCAGTTCATGTTTAGAGGGCTGGTAGCTTTTAAAATTTATATCACAACATTGTCAACATTAGTCGCATTATTCATTTGAGTCGTGGGTCTAGAAAAAGATTGCCGCACCCTTCAACTCTACACATGAGGTGACGTGGTGGGAGTTTGTGGATGTCTGCGGGTCAAAGTAAGGGCCACGACCAAGCTTCTCACACACCTATTGGATTTCCTTGAAAGAACTCCCACTTCCTTAACACTAGCCACCGCTGAGAAGAAAGGATGTATAGCATTCATGAAGCCGCTTAATAGTTTGGAGAGCAGACTTGTCACATAGACCGGTCAAAGGATTGTAGAAGAATTAAAGGGAGTAAAAAAATATTGAAGATTGATACGCCATTCTTGGAGCCACCTCTTTATTCCAGCTGCCATTCTTTGAGACCACATGCGTGTTAAGGAGGAATCATGACATGTAACTTGACCAGCTGCTACCTTCTTATGCGGCGATTATCAATTTCGTCCTTTGCTGCATTGGAGGTTGCTGCCATCATTGAAGTCGCCCCATATTTTGTTGAGCTTCCTTTCCATAGTACGGTCTTGGGGTTATCAAGGGAATCGACTTCATCATGGAAGCCCAGCAGATTATTTAAATTATATTCTGCTCATTTCCTCAGGTTGGCAACATATTTCCATAAATTGTTGAATGTATTAAAAGTTTTTATTAATGCTGGGAATGTTAATTTCTGAATTGAAAATTATAATAGCAGTGTATTCATACATTGTAATGCTTGGGCAAATATAATTGAAATTGTGAGAAAAATGCATTGTGTGTGTATCGCACCAAAAACAACCTCAAATCTGATAAAATAGATTGAAGACAATATTCAGAACAGCAACAGGAAAACTGTTTGACGAAATGCCCAGACACACATTTGGTTGGAAATGAGAAAATATTGTGTAGTAATTTTATGTGGGATAATTCAGATCTTCACATCAGCTCTCTTAATATATTTTCTAGATGCTCTCATATTGCTCTCGATGTTGATTGCCTCAATGTAAGCTTCCCTTAAAGTTTGGGGGTTGTTATCACGAACGCATAAATCCTCTATGTAGGCTTTGAGTTTATCATATGACCATGCAAAACACTTTTTTGAATGTCCTCAATAGTGCAATCAACATTTGTTTTCTTGCTGCCCTTAACTTCTTACCAATCTAAATCATCTTTAGAGCTGCTTTAATCCCTAAATTTATGTAAGAGACCGGGTGTCTCTCAGCCCAAACCCTTAACTGGAAATGATGATTTTTGTTTGTTTTGTATTTTTTTGTGTTTTTTGATGATTTTTGCAATAACCCAGAAAACTACGATTTTGCTCTAAAATGCCTTAAAAATTCATAATAAATTAAAAGACAATAAATGTGCTTCAATATTGTTCAGAAGATATAGGCGCATATATTTATTGATTTTCCAGAGCACATACAATATCCAAAATCGAACATATGAAGAAAAAACAACTTTTTATTCAAGAGAACCTGTTTACTTGCAGCCACCAGAAGGAAGTTGAAAATGTACGGCCCAAGATACAGAGGCAGTCTCCAGACTCCAGATCCTACGCCAAGTCTCCAGAATACCTAGGCGTATTTCTCTATGATGAAATGTACGGCTTTACTGGTACAAACAGTACGGCCCAGCAGCAGCAATCAATATGGTACGGCTGTAATAAATGGAGTGCCAGATCTCTGCAGTATAACCTCTGTTAAGTCGCCTCACACCACTGATAAATAAACTCTGCAAAACCCTGCCTGAATCGAATCAATAAGCTCAACTGCAACCTCTGTACGAAGTCACCAAGTTTGACAATCTTTAACTGGTATTTCACAGTCTCAGTATGCCAGATCTTGAAGAGGGAACGTTCTCCAAAATCAACTGTCTGCTGAAACCCTAGGTTTGCAAACTTCGATGCTCAGAGCAAAAAGAAGACAAATTGAATAATCATAACATAAGAGTTCGATTTGTCTTTGGCAGTGAATATATAACCCCTCTTGAAAAATTCGACCAAAATCTCTTTTTAATAATCATTTAAATAAATGATTAAATTCGCCTTTTGGACTTAGGAAAAATATTTAATAATTGGCGTCCCCATCATTAATGAATAAATACTTATTCATTATATTAATTATTTCACTTTATTATAAAGTATTAAAAAATACTTTATAATACGCCATTATCACTAATATTTAAATACATTAATAAAGTGACTTTATAATATAAAGTCAAAATATTAATTATTTAATAAATCATTGAATACTCTGTTATTTTTCCATCTGACCATCAAACTGATGAACTGGGTCGACCCTGAGCTAAGCAGCTAAACCAAGTGCCCTGCCCAAAATAGCAGCTTCCACCTTTCTGACTTTCTAAAAATAGCAAGTCTCTGAAAAACCTCTCTGAAGGATTCTGCGAAAGCCCAACCTGAAACAACTGCAAGAAAGATGCTCCTCGGGTAACTGCCTCAAATGATCCTCTACACACAACTGTCAGCCTACGAGGATCGAAATAATAGGCTAACCACATATCCAGCTGCGCTGACTAGGAAGGGGACATCACAGTCCGTCGTCCCTAAAATTGCTTGTCCTCAAGCAATCTCAACTCTGGATGCTGTAAAATCTCCTCAGACTCCCATGTAGCATCCTCAACTGGCAAATCTCTCCACTTGATCAGATATTCCCTGATCACCCGCCTCCGAAGGTGTCTCTCTCTCATCTCAAGGATGGCTGTAGGAATCCAGGAGATTCTCAACCCCGAAACCCTAACTAAAATGCCGTTTTTGATCGTTTTGTGTGTTTTTGTATTTTTGGTGGTTTTTGATAAATAAAGAGAAAGCTGCGATTTTCTTAATAAATGCTTAAAAATTTACTAAAAATCATATGGCAATGAAAATGCGTGGAAAATGCCCATAACAATGAGGCGCACCAATTTATTAACTTTTCTGAGCTTTTACAATATCAAATTTTGAACATATGAGTAAAATACTAATTTATTTCAAGGAACCTGATTTCTCCTGCAGGCGCCAGAATAACAAGGAATAATGTACGGCTGAAAGAAAGAATGGATCTCCAAACTCTGAAGGCGTTGCAGAAGCTCCAGATAGCCTAGGCGCACAAGATCCCTCTGCCGGAGACTGAAGGATGAAGGCGTATCTCCCTGAACAGAGAAGTACGGCCTTGCTGGTACAATAGTACGGCCTGTACAACAGCTGCAATAAATGTAGTACGGCCTTTGATATAAATGCCAGATCTCTAGTGAATGAACTCTGGAATAGTCGCCTCAAACCCTTGATAATAAATCTCTGTAAACCCTGCCTGAATCAATCAATAAAATCTGTAACCCCTGTGTGAAGTCACCGAGAAGACAATCTTCAACTGGTATTGCACAGTCTCAGTATGTCAGATTCTAAAGAGGTATCGTTCTCCAAAATCGAATCGTCTGCTGAAACCCTAGGTTTTGCAAACTCCAATGCTCAGAGCAAAATAGAAGACAAATTTGAATAACATATCATAATGGTTCGATTTGTCCTTTCCTGAGAATATATACTTGTGATAATTCGACCCAAGACTCATTTAATAATCATTTAAATTAAATGATTAAATATGGCGCTTTTGACTTAGGAGAAATACATTTAATAATTGGCGCCTTCATTAATGAATAATAATTATTCACTAAATCAAATATCAACCCCTTTATTATAAAGTATAATAAATACTTTATAACACGCCTTTTTTATTAAATATTTAAATAATTAATAAAGTGACTTTAATATAAAGTCAAAAGTATTAATTATTCATTAAATCATTAAATACTCCAATATTTCTCCGTCTGACTGTCAAACTAAAGACTGGGTCGACTCTGAGCTGAACAGCTGAACCAGGTGCCCTGCCCAAAATAGCAACTTCCGCCTGTCCGACTTTCTAAAAATAGAAAGTCTTTGAAAAACCACTTGTTGTGACCTTTTCACACATCGCCCCATTCAAGATGGGGACCCCCTAATTTTTGCTCCGTTCCGGTCTTTTGGCTTGGGTTTTCTTCTCTCTCTCCCTCTATCTCTTTTCTGGTGTCCGTCTTTCGGGGGGTTGTGTCCGTCATTGAAGCTTAAAACGCTAAAATATTGGCCAAGTCTGAAATTAGGGTTTTGAACTTTTCTGGTCAATTCAAGGTCAAGTAGAGTCAATAAATTGAAAATTGAACTTAACGTTGTTGTCAGCAGACATCCAGCAGGCCTCCAGCCAAATTTCATCGAATTCCAAGGTACTTACTATTTTTAGTAAGTGTGAAATTCAGGGCAATCTATCAGCTATTTTGAGATTCCGATCATCACACGGCATTCAGAGTATATCAGACTGCTTGCATGCCAAATTTGGCAGATAACTTACTATTTTTGTGATGCGGCTTCCGACGCAATTCCGAGTCGGAATCTGAGATTTCTTTGCATGTTTGGATATTTCATACAGGTTTTTGAAGCTTCCGATGGTGTGACATACAGATAGGAATTCCCTGTTAAGGAACTTTACTATTTTTTACTTGAGGTGTCCGGCGGTAAGCTTCCCGAGTGATTTCAAAATCCGCAGTGATCGCGATGTGTGAAGCGAAGCGAGTTCATTGATGTGCATACAAAGCAAATTAGGGTTTCCGGCAGACCTAAAATAGGCATCAAAAGTCAAAATCTTATCCGTTGACAAACCACATGATGTCGGCGTCCTTGAGCTTCTCTATTTGGTGAAATTCCGGTCAAGCGGGCGCACTATTTATAGTAGTCAAATTGAAACATGCTAAATATTAAATCGAGCGCGCGGCGTCGTGTATTGTGAATCCGCGATGGTGAGATGGGCTCATTCAGAATTTCGGCTTCGATCGGAGCTTGGGAGCTATGAAACATGAGCTTACTATTTATAGTAAGCCACCTTGACGGGCTATAAATAGCGGGGGAGTGACTAAAAGTGGCAGTGTCGACAGGTTGATAGGGTTATGAGGATGCTACGTTCAAAATTTCAGGCCATTCCGAGCTTCAGAGGCGCAAATTCAGAAGACTTACTATAAATAGCAGGGCACGTAAGCTAGCGAGGATGATGAAAATTTGTCTAAGTCTGGAGTCTCGTCCAGCAGGCATAAGAAAATGCGCCCAGATTGATGAAGAGGCATAAAATTTTCTAAGTATGGTGTTTATCCTTCACGCAGGGCAAAATGCGCCCAAGGCAAGAAGTCAAAGAAAGTCAAAAATGTTTATCCTCCTCACCCTCTAAAATGCGCCCAAGAAGGAAGAAGGAAAGGTTGAAAATTTTTCTAAGTAAAGGAAATCCGCCACCCCCTCCTAAATGCGCCCATCCTGTAGCAGGGGTGAAATGCGCCCAAAAGACAAGTAAGTCAAAGCAAAGTCAAACGTGTTAATCCTCCTCATGCATCAAAATGCGCCCAAGATTGCAAGCTTATCCTTCACAGGGGGTGAAATGCGCCCAAGGTTGTAGGTGGTCAAAGCAAGGTCAACGTTTTTATCCTCCTCACCCTCTAAAATGCGCCCAAATACATGCATGTGAAGACGAAATTTGGAAGCTGAAGGGTCACTCCAAGGCGTTTGAACGTTTCATCCCCCTCCACATCAAAAATGCGCTCAAGATGGAAGAAAGTCAACAAGGTCAAAGAATCTCGTCCTCCTCCATAGGCAAAATGCGCCCAAACTTGTGCATGTCAAGACGAAAACGGGAAGTTGAAAGGTCACAGGGGACGTGGTGGCAAGTTTATCCTCCTCCTACATAGAAATGCGCCCATGTTTGGATGTGAAAGGTGAATGAAGGTGGTAATTGAGGTAAAGAATATTACCAGAGCATGGTGAAAAGTGTAAATGTTAGGTGCTCAAGGTGTTAGAGAATTTTTCAAGGGCGTTGAAATATTTCAAGGTGTGTGGCGTGATTTTTCCCTCATGTGTGTGCTAGGCGCCTAAAGCTTGAAAGATGGAAATATTCCTAAGACATGTGGAATTTAAAATTTTCTAAGGCGTTAGAAATTTTAATAAAATTGCCTTTCAAGTGTGAAGTGTGAAGTGTGAAGTGAGAAGTAAGGCGTGCCTGACGAATAATTTTTTTTTCTAAGTGAAGATGATACTTCTCTCGCTGGTAGATGATCAAAAAACTTTCTAAGGGAAATTTTTCAAAATGCAAGATGATTTTAAAATATTTCTAAGGCAAATTATTTTCCCTTGGAAAATACGCCTTGAGATCAGAGTGATAAAATTTTCCGGGGCACGAGCAACGTTTCTCAGAGATGCAGTCAGAGACGATGATATTGCAAGGTGATTCAAATTTTTCAAGAAGTCAGAGCAACACAGAGTGATCACAGGCGAAGAATCAATTTAAAATGGTGAAAATAATATTTTCTAAGGCTCAAAATTGAAAAATTAAATGAACCCGTTCGTTGGGTACCCATGGATTCGAGACATTCTGAAGAAAATTTGCTTCTGGGTACTGAACATTTGTGATGATGAATGGATTTCCAAGTCTTCTGGGCTTCGCCGACACCTTTTCAGTGAGGAATTTAATCAGTGCTCGAATTGTGAATTTTCCTAAGGGAGAATTTTAAATTTTCTAAGGCAAATATGAATAAAATGTGTTTTCAAAGTGAATTTTCTTCAAATGATGAGTTCAAGAGAAATTGCCTAGATAATTTTGATTAAATTCTTCAAGGATGGATTTTTTCAGAGCAGAAGAGAGTTAAAATTCAAATTCCAGTAACAGAGCTCCGGCTGGTGAGTAAAAAAATGATGAATTAAATTAAATTTTCGAAAGCAAAATCCAAAACGCCAGTCAAAGTCAAGTTTCTAGAAGAATAATATTCCTGACGACTGGAGACAAGTGTCAGAAACACCAGAGAGGGAAAAATTCGAATTCTTGAAGTGGAGTAGTGGAGTTTAATGGCACTGGCTAAAATTAACTTCTTCTAGAATTCGAGTTTTGGCTATAAAATGAAGATGTTTTTCACTTGTTTTCACAGCTGAAGAAGGCGAACTTGCTCTGAGAGTGAAGTGTTGCAGTGAACTGTTGCTTGAAGAGTTTGAAATCTGAATGTTGCTGAGTTGAGGAAGGACGCCTTAAGTTGCTGAGGCTTGAGGGAATTTGAATTTTGCTGAGAAGTTGAGTTTGCTGAAGGGGCGCACTTGAGAGTTGATTAAATTTGCAGTTAAGGGAGGTACGCCTTAAGTTGCTGAGAAGTATTTGCTAAAGTCAAAGAGTGCTCCCTTGCTGGTTGGAAAAGGTACGCCCTTGCTGATTAGAGAAATTGCTGAAAGCTTGAAAGAGGTACGACTTTGCTAGTGACTGAAATTTGATTGAGCTTAGTTGAGGTTGCCTGTGTTGAAAGAGGGACGCCTTGGGGTGAAGTAAGTTGAATCGTTGAGAACTTTAAAAGTACGAACTTGCTAGTTTGCTGTTTGCTGATTGCTGATACGAAGTCATAGAAGTTGAAGTTGCTGATTGCTGATTGTGAAGTAGAGTCATCAAGGTCCACTTAGAAATCTGTTCTAAGTGTTGGAATTCGAATTTATTCAAGAGAAGCTGAGGTTTGCAACACGAGAGTTATTGCAGCTTCTAGAATTCGACTGCAGCCCCTATCATGCCTTACTTTATTAAATTTAATTGCTGATGAACGTTGTTGTTTGCAGATGGCTGAAGCGAGGACAACCGGAAAGGACAATGGTGCCTCAAGACAAGCTATGATCAAGAAGCTCAGCAAGACATTCATGCCAGAGTCTAAGTTTATTTCAAAGCTGGGCAAGTTGACAGACACTAACCTGGGCTCCGTCAACCTAGAAACCTTCAAGAACAGGCTGTTTGGAATTGGAAGTCATCGGGCTTCAGCTACTTCGCACAACATCGTTCGAAGTGGATTATATGCAGCTGCTGGTTTTCCGCCAGCTATACAGTGTTCGGAGCTGATAATGGAGTGCGCTAACTGCTACGAGAAGGAGCACCGGTCGATCATGTCACCAGATGGCCAAGTGCTTGCCAATCTCACTCCGGCGGCCATTGGTGAAGCTTTCGGGATCCCGGTGCACAGGAATATGATTTACAAGTCCAGGGAGCGAGCGGAGCGGATGTATGCTTCAGCTTTCGAGAGATGCATGGATACAATTAACACCCACTGGATGAGCACTCCTAAGCCATCTCGTGCGAAGTTGCCAAAACAGATCATAGCGGAAGACCTGAAACAAGAATACTGTGATCTTATCATGTTGCTGAGCGGGGTTGGTGGTTGCCCACAGTCCTACATTTTCGAGCCTTGGATGTTTTATTACATCAACCTGGTGCTAGAAGGCAAGGATTATGTCAATTGGGCTGAGATGATCAGCAATAATATACATGAGCAGCTCCTGAGCCTGAGGAGGACTAAAACATTTTACATGAGCTCCTACCTTATTTATATGTTGGCACGGATGACGAGGTACAGAGGAATTTCTTATAAAGAACCTGTGGGATGCGGCTCTCATCAGTTCAAAATCCATGAGGCGTGTACACAGTTGCACCTGTCGAGCACAACCTACTACAAACGTGTCAACGATTCATTCACCATGTATATCACGAGGCTGCTTCAGGAGAGGTTACATCACAGAATCTCTAGAGATGCCCAGGAGCTGATTGAGAGGTATGGGTGCTGGTTTATTCAATTTCTGAGATTTTCATACATTAGGCTGCAAGGATTTTCCTCGTACCCATATAGGCTGCCTAAGTACCCGACAGATAGAATAATAATGCTAGAGATATCCAGGCAATTGCTTGCCTTTGACAAAATCCAAAAAGAAGAAGAAGAAAGTGTGGGATAGAGTTCTTTAATTGTGATGGGCAACTCGATGAGGTGTGTGTCCTTCGATACAAAATTTTATGGTAAGCCGAGTGAGCTTCAGTTTTATCACTTCTCATATCATACAAGCCGACAGCACTATGACCCGCACCATAACATCAATTGGGTTCTGCCGGAGGAGTTCAAACATAAGGCCACTATAGAAGATTATTGGCTGATGTAGTTGATGAGATTGAAGTGAGGAAAAGGATGTTTTCTCGGTTGCCGATTACTCTGATCAGGGAGTGTGAGGTTGTTCCAGTTCTGGACTAGGTCAATGAGGATATGGATGTTGTGCATCCAGATTATGCAGCTGTTCGAGATACTCCACTTCCACCTATAGATTGGTCAGAGCCCGAGGATGCAGATTTGGATACTCTTTCCATCCCAGTTATGACATTCACCAGGGCATGGGTTGACAGGAGGGTGAACAGATTGAAAAGTAGGTCAATTGCCTTGACTTACAATATGATGGGAGATCACAGGACGCCCACCACAGGAAGAAAGAAACAAATTACACGAGGTCTAGAGTCCAGAAAGAAAGAAATAGTTCAGCCAGAGCCTCCATGAGTCACAGTGGCAACACCCTTGGAGACATGTTCTCCAAGCATACAGGAGGTGTCTTTGTTTGCTGATCAAAGGATTGCAGTGAATCAGGTACCGGTAGTACAGGATGATATCCAGCCTCCACAGAGGGAGTCAATTGGCCAGAGTGCCAATGTACCTGTCAGGATCGATCAGCATGATGATGAGGGGACTATTACTGACCCTCAGTTTCAGCAGGAATTAGAGGAGGCCATGAACGATGGCAATGATGATATAGTGTCAGGTGACACTCAGCCACTTGAGGACGATGAGCCTCGCCAGAATGAAGAAGAGGTTGAACAGGTTAGAGAGGTCGAGGCACAGGAGCAGCAGCCCTTTGATATACTATATGAGGTGCCCGATTGGCTTAAGGATAGAATGAGAAGAAGCCCGAGTGAGGAGATTGATCCAGCAGTTGAGATGGAAGAGTTTTTGAACTAGATCAGTGCACCTCCACCGAAGAAGAAGGCAAGGAAGTTTTCAAAGATCTCCACTGATGAGGATGGCTCTCGTACTCTTCACGTAGCTGTCCCACGAGTCGAGTGTGACCGAAATGAAGCAGTTCTTGAGAATTATGTGGTCACCACTTTGGATTTGGGATGCCCTACTGGTGCTCAGATTGTTGAGGAGTGTGATAACTCCTTCCTCGCCCTCAAGGATAGGTTGTTCAAGAAAGAAGGAAAATATAAGAAGTTGAAACGAGAACACAAGGCGTTAATTGGATATGTTCAAAGAATTGTTCCCTGCCCCGAGGGGCGTGGATGTACCAGTTGATAGATTCCTGCCAGATATCTCTAGGAGTCAATCAGCCGCTTAGTAGAGTTGGGGAGGATGGCAACTGAGGCGATAAATGGGTCACAGGAGTTTGTACCGAGATTACAGAAATTCTATGGAGGACCTTGCCTCGCTTTCAAAGAAGCTCTACTATTTTGACACCTGATGGATGCTGCGGGATCATGCTTGGGGCGATGCCTCATCTACGCAAGGTGATCCAAATGTCTTGAGGTGTTGAGGCATGTGCCATTGCGCCATCGATTGATGGAGGTGTCATCTCGCATCTAATGACCGATATGATTTCCCAAGTGGTATTCTTCTGCCATTCGTGGCATGGCTTCTCATGACGTTTATCTCACTAAGATACATAAGGCTAGGCCAACATTATAGATGAGTTCGTAATACCTTCGAGGCCATATTTGCTAGGCGGTCAATCCGCATGTAGTTAATTTGATAATTTGAGGGGTCGGTTTGCCCCTCTTCGCAGATGTTAAGACCTTTGTACGTGATGATTTCGAGAAGGTCACATTCTCCACTTTGATCCGTAACATAGCACTCGCTGCTGAGAAAAATCTTGTACAAGGCAACAAGCATTCAGTCACAAAGGTTAGAGTTCTGCTTAGATTGTGTCCTTTATTTCAGCGTCTATGAGGTTGAGGTCAGCATTTCTAGCAGATTTGTTGGAGTCATGTCGCAGAGAAGGCCAATGGGAACTGCACGCACTGTAGCAAAGATCTTCTAGAGGACTGAATATGGAGCATTTATTACCTTTTGCTATTTTTGGGAGTGAGTGGGAATCTTTGATTCATTTAATGTACCACTCCCTATTCTGGCAGTTTTTAGGGTTAGGGCTGAGGTGGCACGATTCTGGCCACTCTATTGATTGTAACCCTAGCCATCCTTTGGGACTTGGCTAGCTATAAAAGGGGGAGTCCCCCTCATTTGTAAGGCATTAGAATTAGATTAGACATTGGAGTAGTAGACATTGAGAGAGCATTAGAGCTAGATAGTGTAGTATTGTAGAGCATTTTTGCATAATTTGGAGAAGAGAGAAAGTTTTCCCTTTGAAAACTTTTGAGGAGATTGTTGTGTAACACATTTTATGATAATAGATCTTTTCATTGATGATGGAATTCGTCTTGTCATGAAATGCTAGCAAGGTTTCTTCTTCCTTTCGTATCCAAGTAGTTTAAATTCATGCAAGTAGCTTACTTTGGTGTGTGGTGTTTTATTGAGATAGCTTCGCTTTATTCCATACCACTAGCGGCTTGTTGATGATAAGTTCGCCTTGTGTGGTCGACTGGAGATTGTTTTGTGTTTAACTTCGGTTGTGATTTATATGCTTATATGCGTCGTTCTGATGGTGTATGCATGTTAATTCATAATTTGAACATCTTTTGCTATTTCCCTTGAAGATTGAACCGATTTTGCTGAGGCTGTCCGACGGAGGCTAGGTGAAATCCAGTTGAAGTCTATTGAAACGAAGCTCCACATATCCTGCATTTAGAGTAGCATATAAATTTCTTAGGCCCTTTCCTCCTTTTACTTTCCACACTTTCTGATTAGTTTTAGGAAAGGAACTACATTGCCAAATCATACACGTAGGAATTCCCTTCAAATTACATATCAGCTGCTAACTGTGAGAAGTCTCAACAATTACGTAAGTCCCCTCGTAAGAACATAGCAAAACACATCAACCAAACTGGGTCTATTCGCACTTAAGGAACCTTGGAGTTGAACATGCGAACTCTCTCGCAATCTTAGCACATGGAATACTTTGATCAAGAGAGAACGGAGTAGCCCCAAAACTATTTTGTTCTGTCGTTTGGTATGGTCACAAAAACCACATCAACACGTAGTTGGAGAGACATTTCCCCGACCGAAATCATTCCCCCCGACGCCACCTTTGTGAAACTGTTGGCATGACCTCCTTCTAAGCAGAGAGATACATGAAGACTCATGGCGACCTGAATGTCCTGGCGACGGGGTATTAAACTAAGTAGAACGCACTACTAGTCGGCAAGACAACAGGAGGGTCTTGCCGACTTTCTTCTTTGATGAGTTTTTTTCCAAAACTGATAGAGGCACGCCTTCCAACATACCTCCTTGTGAAATATCCTCAGGTGCATGATCTAACCATTGATGCAAATTCCCCATTTGGCCTTTATGAACACCTGAAACACAATTTGTCCTACCTGATGAGCCCGTAGGTGAAAATCGGGCAACAACACAACTTAGTGATAGATATTTTTCACCAAAAATGAGGGACAAAATCATAAAATTTGTGCAAGGATGTCAAGTTTGTTAATATTCCAAAGGATGGAGTCAAAATATAGGCTTATATCAGCCATTACCTATATCGGAGAAGCCATGGGAAGATGTGAGCATGGATTTTGTGATTGGTGCCAAGAACACAATGAGGTAAACTGCATTCCAAATTGTATATGGTTACATCCCTAGGGGTATTTCAAAACTAAGAGAGCTTGCAAATATTGAGGGATATAAGAGAAATGCTGAAGGAGAAGAGTTTGCCAAATATATGCAAGAGTTACTCCAAGAAGTGAGGGAAAGACTCAGTTGGAGCAGTCAACAGTATAAAGAGAAAGTGGATTTGAAGAGGAGAGAAAAAAAATTTGAAGTGGGAGATATGGTATTGGCACACCTATGAAAGGAAAGATTTCCTAGCCATGCCTACAACAAACTGAAGTGGAAGAAGATTGGACCTTGCAAGATTGTCAAGAAATTTTAAGCGAATGCCTATGAGTTGGAGCTGCCTAAAGGTTTGGAAATCTCTCCAATTTCTAATGTTTCTGATTTATATACTTATCATGAGGGAGAGACATCTGAAATGCACAAAGAAGAGAAGACATTACTAGAAAAATGGAAGGAGCAGCTACCTAAGAAGGAACAAACGCAGATTGATGATATTTTGGATTTTAGAGTTGTTAGAAAGACAAGGGGCAAAGAGTACAATGAATATTTGGTGAAATGGAAGGGTAGGTCAGGGGAGGATGCAACATGGTTAAGCCCAACAGAGCTAGAAATACTCCAATTAACATGAGATGATAGGGTTGCTCACGTGCAACAACAAGACCTTTAACCTACAGCAACATAGAGCTTTACATAGTGAGTAGGGGCTCACAAATGTTTCTAGCTTGGTAGTTTGATGTAGGGGCATCATTTGTCTAAATACATTTTTTATTTTACCTAACTAATGCCACGTGAGGGAAGCAATAGGAGTTTAAAATTTAAAATTTGAATTTTGTTTTGTTTTAAAGGTAGTATCTACCTTCCCATGTGCTTATTTAATGAGTAGCAGTAACAGAAATGAAAGAGGGAAAAATGAGCGGGAGTTTTTGAACTCTAATGAGGTAGTTGGGGCATTTATGTAGGTTTATGAATGCTGCAGTAGATTTAGGCAAGATTTTTGGGAGATTTTTGGAAGAAGCTTCCAGATTTTGGCAGTGGGGAAGAGAAGAATAGAACAACATAAAACCAAAAGAAAGAAAGAGGAACAAGAGGTATAGAATAGTAGTGTTGATGGGTGTTTTATGACTGCACCAACACAGAATAAAGTTTCCAACAGTCACTCTATCCTCTCTTGATGAAATTATCTAGCATGCTAAGATTGCAGGAAAGATCATGCATTCAACTCCAAGGTTTCTTTATGCAATAGATAGTCTTAGTTGGTTCATTGTGATTTTCTGGTATCACGAGGGGACTTACGTAATTGTTCGACAGCAGACATCAAAGAGAAAGGGATTTTGCGGGATTCAAAAGGTATGTCAATGCAGTGTTATCTACTGAAATTGCACCCTTATCAAGTTGCAAAACTTGATACTTCAAAGAAACATGGGAACTTTTCCAGGTTGTGGGTCACCTAAAAATTGAAAAGAACCTCTGGAGAAGGCCAGATTCCTTTGTGTTATCACCTAACTACTGATCTTTGAAAGGAAAAGGGAGAAGGAATGCATGAAAATGAAAACTAAACCCTATGGTGATACACCAGAATATTACTTAGAATTGGAAAACTCAGGTCTCATACACTTGTACACAATGACTAAAAAAAACTTGCACAACTTGTTTCTGTGTGCTTTGCATAAATGTTTTATAAAAAGGCCTTATTGCTTGAGCTTCTAGGAGGAAAAGACTTCACAACTAAAAGCAACTTGCAATTTTGACATAGATTATAATCTGCAAACATCACACTTCTCTGCAAAAAGGTACTAAAGCCATGAGACAAAATTAAGGGAAACGAATACTATCTCAGAATAACTTAATCAATCATGTGAAAATACACAATATTGCAGTAACAAGAAGACAAAAATACTCCATTCAGTGATGCCCAAGGTCTGTACTATATTCCATGTCTAAGTGAGTTACGAAACTTTGCAAAATTCTGCCAAAGGATCCAAAAGTCACTAAGTGCAGAAAAATGCCAATCCAGAACTGCCTTTCAAAGAGGCAAAAAAGCCATATATACAAAAAAGTGTTAGCCCCTACCCTAGGGCTTACAAAAAATGAGTCAGTTACAGAACACGTCACCCCTTAGATCTTTTGGAATAAAGTTAATGCATTCAATGTGCATCCCCCATTTCCATGTCCGTGAAGGATCGCCCTCAGGAGTAGCCCTTAGATTTTTTGAAACCATCGCATTAACTTCTGGCCTCCGTGTCCACCCTCAAGAGCTTCATTAGAGCCGCTTTGAACGAGCTGCATCATTATCATAAATGTCGATCCACCTTTGCTAGTAGACATCATAGTTGTCATTGTGACTCGCAGCATCTTCCCC
Organism: Sequoia sempervirens; assembly: GCA_007258455.2. NCBI lineage: Eukaryota > Viridiplantae > Streptophyta > Pinopsida > Cupressales > Cupressaceae > Sequoia > Sequoia sempervirens. Next base: position 3,983 of record VDFB02288929.1, on the reverse strand, counting down.
TTCGGCTTTCTTCTAGCTCTAGATCCTTCTGCAAGTTGACCCCCTTGAGAGACAACATCTGACTTGCATATTAGATCCAAACACCATTGTTCACTGAGCCGATCCATTGCTTTTGATCTCAGAGTAGATCCATGTCATTTATGCTCTGTTGACCTTCTTCACAGGACAGTCGCCACAGTCAAACTACCACTGGTTCGCCTTTAGTTTCCTCTGATTGGTTGAACAGACACCACACAAGATTTTTAGGCGGTCAAAAGTTGTTCAAACAGAATTGCATGTCGGTGAGACACTAGCCTTGTCTCCCCAATGCGATTATACTTCACAGAAGCAATCGGCATAACACACAACTGTCAGCAAGACTTCATATCGAGCTGTAAAAGTTACATCGATATCCCAAAATACATCGGCGAGACTATTGCTTTCGGCAAGAGGTCATAGCGGACTTCCATTAGTTATACCATTGTGCTCTTCTGTCGGCGAGACATCCACATTTAGCAGGACATTACAGCGAGCCCTTCATCTTTCAGCGAGACCTCACCCCGTCGGCAAGACATCATACTGAACTCATTCTAATCTCCCCTAGCTCAAACCCTTTCGGAGAGACCACCAGCGGTTGGCGAGACATCTCCCCAAGCTAAAAACACTACGCCGAAGGCACAATCCTTCGGCGAGACTTCATCGGGTCGGCAAGACATTATGCCGACGCTAACTCCTTTCCCCGAGACCATTCTGTTTAGGCGAGACTTCCCTAAGTCGGCGAGACATTCATTTGTTGGCCAGAGGTCACATTGAGTGCAAAAAATTACACCGAGACCATTTCGTTTCGGCGAGACCTCACCTCGTCAGCGAGACATTACACCGAAGGCACAACCTTTCGCCGAGACCTCCATTAGTCGGCAAGACGTCATGTCGATCGAAGATCTTTCAACCAAACCTCACCCGACTACGGCCGTTTCGGCGAGAGTCCCTCGAGTCGGCCAAACTTCTCCCCGACAGAGAGATATATAAAAACTCATGGTGACCAAAATATTTGGGTGCCCAGGGTATTTCAAATGAATATAACACACTGCTAGTCGACCAGACATTGAGCTGGCCTCAGCGACTTTCTTCTTTGAGGAGTTTTATGCCAGATCCGAATGAAGCATACTTTCCAACAGAATTCCTTGTGAAATAGCATCAGATGTATGATTTAACCCTGCAAATCAATGCCTCCATTAATTCTCAAATGCATCAGATGAAGACCTTCCCAATGAAAAACCAAACACCTGCACGTTGGGATCAACCCTTATGGGAGCCACATTTAATCCACGTGCCAAAATTAAAACATAATTTTCCCCTGCAGCCTGCCTGATTGAGCCCGCAGGTGAAAATCGGGTAACATTTATGGCGACCTCAGCTGGATGTTTGCCTACTAAACATGTAGACTAGTAGCCTAGGCCTATCCATTGGGCATGGAGTCATTGGGAAAACTTAGAAACGGACTTGGAGCAGCCTTGCACATGGCTGTAACTCATTTGTAACTCGTTAGAACACTTGGAAACTTATTGAAAACATGAAAGTTGTAGAAGGGAAACTATCTAATTGTGCTAGAACAACACTTAGGGAATTGAAAACTTGCAGCTAAACCTACCCTACACTAACCACCAAGAAACTTGTCAAACAAAACCATTCATAGGATGACTGAAATAACTGCCCCTTCTTCTCAATATGCAATGACTAGCATGCTTAAGGACAACTGAGTGAAAATGGGACACAGAAAGGTATTTAACAAGATGATGTACTATTTCTTGAAAGAGGTGAAAAAGTTTACTTACCTCACTAAACAATTCATATGTATTGTCAATCAAAGGAGGATAAGTAAACTGAACATACTCTTGTTTGGTTGTTAGTGCATCCTTGAAAACATCTTCTATTGTGTCTTCATGTATGGGTGCAAGATTGATCATTGGTGTTATATTGAATTCCATCTGGGCAAAATATCTGATAGGGCAGCCTCTAGTAAGGGTAAAGCTTAAACTTTCCTTGTTGATCTCTTTCTCATGGGCTGCCACTTTATCACCTTGCTGGCTGGAAAAGCCTAATCCCTGTGGCTGACTTGGTGAAAAAATGGAAACCTCCTCAGTATGCTCATGTTTTCCAAAATGAACACTGATTTCTTCAATGGAAAACAATAAAATGGCTTCCTCCGAGACACTTTCAATCAACGCATCAGCCTTTGGCTCTTTTATGCACCAGAATGGAAGTTGCTCATAGTTCTCATTATGTAGTGACTTGCATTCCAAATCAGGCTTGTCCTCCTCAATAAAGGAAGGCAAAATTTCAAATAACAATGTAGCCTCAACGAAAGAAGGAAAAGGTTTAACTGGTTTAGCAGTCTCAAGCTTCTCTGCACAATAAAAAGGAAGCTCTTTCAACCAATCACAATCTTGTAAAATAGGATTATGAGGCCCCTCTTGTTTCGGCAACTCTGCAAGCTATTACTCCAGATCATCATGACTATCAACTTCTTCTGGTTCTTTGCCATCCAATGTTGAACAAAATTGTTCAATAATAATTGTGCATGCTTCTTCATAAAGCTCAACATTGGCTCTCTCATTCATAACATGCTCAAAGAAATCAAAATCCATACCTTGAAGAAAAGTATCCGGTTCAACTTTAGGCTTTTCTTCCAAGTCTAATGCTCCTGTTGTCAAATAAAGTTTGGACCCTTGCTAAGCTATCAACTATAGCAACCAATTGACACATGGGAACACTTCAAGGTTGTGGGTGACCTGGGAATGAAGTGGACCTCCAGATTATGGGTTGGTTCCCCTTAAAATACTTTAAGAAAAACTGAAGAGTAACAAGGGAAAGAGTAAGGAGGATGTACTTAAATCCAAAAACCTATCACTAACAGGTGATACACCAAAGATCAAAATATGACAATACTGTAGAAAACTCATAGAAAATCTCAATAGAGCTAAACAATCTCACAATACAGAGATTTATGTTTACAAAAAAGGGTCTATATAATGTTCCGACTGTTCTAATGTTTAACACAAGGAAAACAAGATGTTCTCACAGATATATGCACAATAGAAAGAGAACACTAACAAAAATCAACTTTGTGACATAATATCCTTTGCATCCAGCACCGAAGGAATCTGATACAATAGAGGATTACTTGGGATTTTATCATGCAACTCACAAGCAGTCACTAAAACAACAAGGAAAATCTGTGAAGGAAATAACTTTCTATTGAGAAAATAAGGAGTGTCTGTGTTACAGATCTGTAGTATTTATCAAAGAAAATGAGTTAAAAAGTTTGAATAATGCTCTTTCAGCAGTCTCCTAACCAAGAACTGCTTTACAAAAGGCAAAAAATTGCATATATACAACCAAAGAGTGTTGGCCCCTGCCTTAGGGTTTCAAAAAAATGAGTCGGTGCCTAGACCCGTCAGCCCTAGAAGTGCTTTGGAATGAAGTCAACAAAGCATTTAATGCACATCCCCTGCTCATGTCGGTGAAAGCTCGTCCCTGGGCATGGCCTTCAGATCTTTTACAGCCATCATTATTATCTTGTAGCCTTCGAGTCCACCATTAAGATTTCGTCAAAGTCGTCTTGAATGCTCTGCGACATGGTCATGAATGCCTCTTCGCTCCTCCAATCGTCATCTCCAGTTGCTATCGTGACTCACAGCTACCTCCCCTTCGAGAAGCAGCATCAGATTTATCCACTAGACTCAAGCATCATTCCTGACTGATCACCAAGCCAACTCATGCCACGCATTCTCGACGATCAAAGGTTGCTCTGTAGAATCGCATGTCGGTGAGAGGTCAATCACGTTTCCTTGATGCGAGCATATCATATAGTAGCTATTGACATAGCTTAGGACTGTCGGCGGGACCTCTTATCGAGCCGCGGGAGTTAGACCGATATCCATTTTCATGGGCAAGCTGATCGCTATCGGCAAGACTCCCCTCCTTCTATAGGACCTCATAGC
>VDFB02288928.1:0-21191 GCA_007258455.2 Sequoia sempervirens | reverse complement strand
AGAAAGGAAAAATAGAATGTAAAAGAAAATTAAGCCAAATCTAGAAAAATCTGAGAGCAAAAGTTTACTATAAGAATGTGTCGCAACAAAGCGATTATGTCGTTCCATACAACAAATGCAGCCCAGTTCTGCATTCTGGAATTTGATAGACAAATGCGGCGAGCTGCAAGTCGAATGTGTCACAGCCGAGCAAATGCGTCACTATGCAAAGCGTATGCGTCACAGTAGAGCGAATGCGTCGTTCTAGGAAGTGAATGTGTCACAAAATTTTAGATGCGTCGTGGTCATACTTGTACCTACAAAATAGAAAAATGTCATATGGAAAAACAAAATATGCATGATTTTGGCGTTGGGTTCACCAATGTAACTAAGGGAATTTTCCTAGGGTTAGCAAATTAAAGCATTAACATAAAAACCCAAAGTGATAATGAAGTGCAAAGGAAAAACATGAAAAAAAATGAAAAGATCTCACCAAGATGTCTTCATTCTTCATGGCTGACCTCCATTATACCTTCTCAACTTGCTGCAAATATGATATTTCCCTCAGATTTATGATGAGAAATCTAATGAAAATGACAAGCCCTAAGCAAATGTTGAAGGATTTGAGTGATTACATGCAATAATAAGCTATAATGCAACTAGTAAGCATCTAAACTATATCTAAATTATGCCAAATGAAGTGTAAATATGCCTATGACAAGAACTAAGATGACAATATTGTAAGAAAATGACAAGAGTTCCTAAAGCAAGAGTGCATGAGGTTGCAAGATGACATGACATGACAAAACAAGATTGCATGAGATGTCCAAAATGAGACCAAAATTGTCATTTTATAGAAAATGCAATTTTGAGTGAATGACCAAGATCAAAAGTTGACAAATGCCCTAGAATCAATGGACAAGATTCAATTTGACAACCCACAATTAGGGTTAGGGCAACATTAGGTCAAATTCAAAATGAATGGACAAGATTGATTTTTAGAAAATCAAATCAAGGGTTGACAATGCATGTGACAAGAGATAAGATTTGATGTGGAAGATAAGATTGGCCTTTTGAGAAAGAAACGGAAAGAATCAATGTAAATGGAGAATTATTTGATTTTGAGGAAAACTATTTTGGATGAAATTAATTTAATTCAAAAGGTGGGGATACTTTGCAATAGAATGAAATAATTATTTCAAATTATTTACTAAGAGAAATGTAAATAAGATAATTAAATAATTAAAGATAATTATTTAATTAGAGAAGGTGACCAATAATTAAATAAATTAAAGAATCTATTTAATTATAAGAAGACTTAAGAATTAGTGGCATATTTAAATAAATAAATGGAGCTTATCTATTTAAATAATCAGGAGGAATTATTGGACAAGGATAATTAAATAAATTAAGAAATTTATTTAATTATGGGAAGATATTAGACAATTAGTGACGTATTGAATAAATAAATAAAATTTATTTATTTAATAATCATGAAGAATAAAAAGACATGAATTAATTAAATAATTATGAATTATTTAATTAATAGTCGAAGGTGGACCAAGGACATAATGAAAGATGTGAGAAGAAATACAATAAAATGCAGAAAGTGTGGTCTACAGGTCTAGGGCATTTTTATGTGTCTATAGTATCTAACAGTAGGCTTATGACCAAACCATAGCTCATAAGGAGTCTTACCGATATCACCTTTGAATGTACCCGGTTGAGAGTGTAAAAAATAGTACTCATAGCTTCTCTCCAGTAGATATGCAGAACATTTCCTTCCAGCATCATTGTCCTAGCAGCATCTTGAACTGTCATGTTCTTCCTTTCCACAACTCCATTTTGTTGAGGGGTACGTGGGGAAAATAATTGTCTCTTTATCCCATGCTCTTCACAAAAAGAATTAAGCTCACTAAAAATGAATTCACCACCTCTATATGATCTCAAAAATTTAATCTTCAAACTTGTCTCTGTCTCAACCATAGCCTTAAAGATCTTGAATTTCTCTAGAGCTTCAGATTTTTCCCTTAAGAAAGCAACCCACATCAATCTAGAATAATCACCAATAAGTAACATGAAATACCTGTCTCCTTGTAAACTTCTAACTCTAGAAGGACCACAAAAGTCAGTATGCACAAGCTCCAACACTTCATTTGATCAATGTTGTTTGCTCTGGAATGAAACTCTAGTTTGCTTCCCTAACTGACATTCCTTGCATATAGTATTAGTAGGTTTTATCAACTTAGGAAGATCTCTCATTTCCTGAGTAGAACTTATATTGATAATATTGTCAAAGTTTACATGACACAATCTCCTATGCCACAACCAAATTTCATCAAATTGAGCAATTAGACAACTTTTACTAGCATCACTCAGGTGAAAGATATTACCTTTTGTTTTTGTGCCAGATGTAATCACATTTTCGGAACTCCCCAATATTCTACACTTTCCATCCTTGAATTGAAGATTGTATCCCTTTTCAACCATTTTTCCAACACTTAAAATATTATGCTTCAAACCTTCCACATATAGAACGTCATCAGTATTATCCTTACCATCAAGAGAGATGGATCCTCTGCCATGGATTACACTAGCTTTTTCATCACCAAATCTTACAACACCACCATCATACTTTTCCAAGCTCACAAATTTACATTTATCACTTGTCAGATGATGAGAGCATCCACTTTCAATCACCCATTCATCTTTTTCTTTAACTCTGGCAGCTAGAGTTTTCTCCACATTTATGCAACTAGAAGATTTAGTAGGCACTGGATCATTTTCCTTGATAGCAATAAATACCCATTCATCCTCACTTACATTCCCTTTATCAGATTCATCATTTGTCACACCTTCATCAACAACATAATAACACTTTCTTTGGAATCTAAGCTTGTTAGGTCTTGGTTTAGGAACTCTTTTTGGACACCTTGAGGGAAAATGACCTATATTATTGCATGAAAAACATTTAAGAGGAAATTTCCCTTTATACTTACCTTCTCCTCTAGGCACCCTCTTGACAAGAAGTGCTTCAAGCTCATCTAGTTTTCTCTCTTCTTCTTCAATCTCTCTCATTTCCTGCTCATACTTGGACAAGTTTCTAGAAGAAATTTCTCCCGAATCATATCTCTACTTATCTTTTCCGGAGATAGTAACTTTGAATGTAGATTATGTCTTAGGAAGAGATTCACCAAACTCACTTAACTCAAAAGCAACAAGCTTACCAATCAAAATGTCTTTGGTTACATTTGTCACAGTCTGGATCTCCTCAATAGAAACAACTTTGTGTTTGTATGCAGTAGGCAAGGATCTGAGCACTTTAGCAACAATCTATGATTCTTCCAGTGTTCCACTAGCACATCTAATATTACACACAAGTTCATTCACTCTCTACATAAAAGAAGTGATGTTCTCATCTTCACCCATTTTCAACATTTCATATTTCCCTTTCAGACTTTGCAGCTTAGCAATCTTCACATGGGCATCACCTTCATACAAAGTTTCCAACTTTTTCTAAATCTCATAAGCAGTCTTTAGATCAATTACATTTTTCATCTTAGAATCAGTCAAAGCACTCAACAATGCTTCCTTAGCCCTGATATTGTACTCAGCTTCCTTAATCTCACCTATAGTAGAAGGACCATTCTATGGGATGATATACCTATTCTTTGTAATGTTCCAGTAAGGTTCACCAATGCATCTTAGATGACACTCCATTCAAGTCTTCCACAAAGAATAATTTGTTCCATCAAATCTTAGACTATCCTTCTTATATGTCACCATCTCGGATCACCTCAAGCTATTAAACTTCTTCCAAGGAACATGCTCTGATACCAATTGTTGGCAACACAAGGGCAGGCAACTGAGAGGGCGGTGGTGAATCAATTGTCATACAAATTATACTTATTAAACTTATTCTTGGATCTGATAAATAAACATGAAAGAATAAACCATCACCACATCAAAAACACACATAACACCAAGATTTTTATGTGGAAACCATATTAGGGGAAAACCCATGGCGGAGGTTAGTCCACAAGATTATACTCTGTTAAAAGTATTATAAATGGGGAATGCACATGCATTCAGACACACTGCCTAGAGCTCACTGCTCAAATACAAAAAGAATTACTTCCCAAAGGAAGACACACTGTCTTATAGAAACATTTGAATTATATCTGGAAGATTTTGAACTAAGAAAATAGCATCTTCTAATGCCTGATTACAATTCTAGTTAAGCACATAAACACTTTCTTCTTCTCACTCTTCTTCACACTTTACTTCTTCCTTCGAAAGATTAGAACATTATTCACACATAACACAAAGCATACATCACACACCATAACTTCAAATGGTATAAACAATCGATCATATATATCCGCAACCAAGGATAACATCAACTACATGTTGGCCCAACAAAATATAAAATGTGTACAAACTGTCGGCCCAATCCATAAGCAATTATCAATGTGAACCAAACAATGTCAGCCAAAACATAGTAAGGACCCAAAATAACATCCTCGAATTTGGAACACCTTCAAAAATTATGCCTTGAAGATCTAGAATAGGCTACAATCACCCTATTAGCCATGAACATGAAAAAAATGAACTCACAAAAGAAAATAACCAATCACGAGCACAACAATCAATACAGACGTACAACACAAATAGAGCATGATCTAGAAACATCCACAAGCATCATGAATCACCACAGAAGCATCCAAAAATAACTCAACTTACTAGAATCACATCATCTTCTTTCAGGAACACCAACTAGAACAACTAGACAATTGATAGAACATAGATACTCATAAATCAATCAAATCTTCATGCGAACCTTTGAAACTTCATGTGGATAAACTATATATACTCAACAAAAAACCCTTTAATCCACAACCTCTTATCATCAATATACTGAGCTAGCCACCATGTTGAACTTCACTGCATCACCGACAACCTGCAACTTATTTTATTACAATTTCCTCAATATTCTCGACATATACAACCTTAAAGACATTAATGCCAATAGTGTTGACATCAATGACAACCACATATCAGCAAAATCCAACACAACGATGCATCTTAATTAGCATCAACCTTGGCTTTGTGCTATGTACATTCAACACCTTATATCTAAGACCATATACGTGGCTTGACTTAGCCTTAAGCAAAGTCCCCACAAGTTTATGCATTACTTTTTTCTCTTCCTCTAAGCACTTTATTCAAATTGATTTTCTAATAATCAGTTTACTTTATAATAATCGACTATGGTTTACCTCCCAAACATCTTTAATTGCTGCACAATACATTTGCTTAAAAATCAGCCTCTATCCAAAGTCTATATATGTATTTTTCAGCCTTAAATACTTTGCATATCTCATATACAAATTGTCCTATGATTTAATACCATGTAAAAATAGATATATATTTATATATGTATATATACATATATATAAATCAATAAATACCATCAACACTATATTTATATATATGTATATCTATATCTATACTTATATGTATATATCCCATGTCGAACAAGTTTGTATACGTTTGATATACAAATGATTACAAATGAGTAAAAATTCACATAATAATAATATATTATATATACATATATATATACTCCTCTATATAAGCATTAATGCTCATGTGCGTATATGTATATATATCCAGATGCATATACATACATATCATTCAAAACAATAAAGCAATAATCCATTCAATAATTGAACGATCATGACTAAGTGATATATTCACAATAATACCATATTCAAAATGATACTTAGATATACAAAGAGGGAGGAAATGAGGTGTTGGATGGGGTGTGAAAGGTGGCAGCACAGTGGCAAGGCCACATCACTTCAATCCCTCTCCAAAATGACAGAGGGATGAGGAAGGAAAGTAACCAAAGTTTAGCAGTACACCAAATTAGGGGAGACCTCGATGACATTAGGAGAAGCTAATGACACAAATATCCAAGAATAATCAGCTCGACACGTAGGGTACAACCATCATGAAAGCTTAAGCAAATGGGTCAAGTGGCAGAAGTTGCTCCTCACAAGGAGCTAGTTGAATTAAGGTTGAAGGTCGTAGGACAATTTTTATTGCAAGGACAGAGTGCCTTGCTTCGCCATTATTTCATACTCATGCACGGAGGCTCGGCCTTTTAAAAGTGAACGGATGATGACATTCTCACAGTATGGTTTTCAAATTTTGGTTTGTTTGTTGTCTTTGTGTAGGGAACTGTTGACCAAAGGGCTGCAAATGGCGAGGACAAGCAGATCAAAATTCATTAACTCCATATCAGCGGAGGGGTTGGAAAGTTTCAGTGTTGATAATCCAGTCTCCTTGGTGGAAACAGAGAGACAAATAGCATTTCAGGAGATTACTGATCAAAGGTTGAAGAGAATCCTGCTTGAGGACGATCCCTTGACAATGTTAGTAGTCAAAATGATATTAGGTAAGGGCCACCTAGATAGAAGGGAATTTGCGAGAGACAATGCACACATCTCTTCTCGGTTCTTAGCTGTAATTCTGGATCTGGAAGTCCCAAAGGTGGAGGCAAAGGAAATGTTGGAGTGTCTTTTTCGAGGTGACCTACTAGGGGGGTTAGAAAAGACACTAAAAGTGGATTTTAAGGGCAAAGGAATCTCGCACCCCTCAGACCTGGACCTTCTTTGGGAGACGGACGGGGTAGTTAAAGTCTATCCCTTCATTTTAGACCTCAAGGGGCCAGAGCTTATGAGGCACATAATGATATCAGCCATGGTGGTCAAATTCCTGAAAAGAAAGTTGGGGCTGGTGATGAAGGAGGGGATGGAATGGGTCGAAGACTTCACCCTATTTGCAGAAGTAAATGGCTTTCTGTGAGGCTCGACCTCCATGTCTTAAATTTTTGTGTTTAAAATCATAATATTAGATGGTTTTTTGAAGCTACGCAGTGGAACTACAAATTTGGAACCGGTTGTGTGAGGCTCGACCTCTGGGTTTTAATTTTCTATGTTTAAAATCATAATAGTAGATGGTTTTTTGAAGCCATGCAGTGGGACTGCAATTTTGGAACCAGTCGTAGTTTGCTCCCGGGATGGAAGGTTTAGCTGATAGGCTTAGATTTCATGGAAGACTGGTTTCTCCTACTATGCAGATGAATGTAAATTTTATAATAATTAATACAAATCCCTACCTTGCGTATCAAAAAAAAATGATACTTAGATATATATATATCGTGCTATATCATGTACTATACATTTATAATAATCGATCTTCATTTATCAAATTAACTGGCCATATATATAAAAGCACACTATATATTATATATATGTAGTACCTATATATACATATATACAATATACACCTCAATATAAGCATTAATGCTTACGTGTAAATATGTATATGTGTATATATACACACACTCACATATATATATATAAATTCCATAGCAACATGATGATCAAATAGTCCATTCGATACTCAAATGACTATGACCATATGATTATGTCCTCATATAACATTATATTAACATCTATACATGTATATGCATAATTACACATATGTTGACATACTCATATGGAAATTCCATTATATCTGACATACGCATATATCGACATGTGCATATATATGCGTATAGGAATATATCTCAAACAATCATTCAACCTTACAATCAAGAACATACATAATTACCATCGTGTTGATAGGGAATAGAGGTGTGGTGTATATATACTTATACACATACATGTCACATTGTCCCTACGATATCACCATACTCATAAGCAACCCATTCATAATCGTGCATACGTACATCTACCTATGTACTCTCATGTACATGCTCCTCCATGTGTATGATCCATCATTGACACACATATGCATACATATATACATTCAACGTGTATTCCACTCATCAATCACGCATAGTAATATAAGGAAGGACTCATAAGTTCCAAACATATAAACATCATCCAAGCATGCATTCAAAAATAATCATAACCCTTACTAATGCAACATATCATACTATGGATGACTTACCATTTACCAACATAATAACTTGACTCAACCATTCTACTGTGAGTGTGTGTAAGCTCATATAGGTTGCGTTACTAGTTACCCAACCAAGATCTTCTCCTGAGTGATACTTCCCCTCCACCTGGAGGATTGAACCCATCCCTGCAACCAGCCTAACACATTTGCAATGGTAGTTAGATGTTCATAATAAATCCATATGCATCATAAACTTAAGCATATTCATATAGAAATTCATGTAAACATATTTACTCTTTCAAAGCAATATTAAGTATTTATCAATACTTTCACATAATACCTATTTCAGTATTCCATTCTTTAGCAAGCATATACAACTCATGATTGCATTTACCAACCTATTTACCCATGAAGGTAAAAGTAAGTTAGTAATAACAAGACGAGGTGAGACATACATAAACCTATGTCCAAATTATAGTTATGCGACTTTAAAAATTAATTTAAAAAAATATGTAACAAAAAGTTATGAAAAAATATCCTTGCCCTAGATATTGATGTTAAGAATCTATAATTTAAAATTTTGAATTTTATCCTTTCTAGAAAAAGGTTATGTTTGATGACATAAACATTAATTTTTGAAAATATTGTTTACTATTTGAAACTAGTTATTAAAATGAGATGTTGAAAGATTCATGATTTATTTCAGATTTTTTTAAAAATATTTATTTAGAATCTACGCACAAATTTCCACAAATCAGTACTTCGCATCATCTTCAAATTTTTAATAGTTTAGCTGCTATAGGTCTTAGGAGGTGAAGATTATGTTAAAAATGTTGATATAAATGTTCATCTTGGCCAAAAAGTGACACACATTATTGTGATTTTACCTTGAAACATGTAGGAAAGTTGGGGTGGGAGAATTAATTTTGGGGTGTAATGTGATCTTGGGGAAAAACTATTTTGGTAATTGTTCGAGATTCGTATGGGGCATGGAAGAAATATTATAAAATAATTTTAAATGAAGTTAGGTTTTTGTTTGGCTAGGATCTATGGAAGGGTATGAAAAATGATGCACACTTACAAAGGGTTGGATAAAAGCACAGCTGAATTACCAAATAGGGATTTGATAATTAAAGAGATTATATGTGATTTTATAATGGATTGATATTATAAATCTCGAGGGTTGGAAGTGAGTTTGTGGGATAAAACATGTGATTTGAATCGACAAAGATATTGATGTTAAGAATCAGAAAGCTTGAAAAAACATGAAATCAAATATTCTACAAAATCAAATATTGTACCCTATACCTATGGGCTGTACGACCACCCTAGGTAATTTTTTTTTACTTCACGAACAATGGAAGTGGAAATAGGGAGAATTATATATCGATTTTCGTCTTGCAGTAATACGACTTGCAAGAGATATCTTTGCTGATTTATTGGGATTTAAAAAAAAATAAAGGGCATCAATATTCAAATCAGACACATTTATTTTATTGTGTGAGTTTATACAAAAATTCGGCAAAGATATCTCCTATAGGTTGTATTATTGCAGATCAGACGCTGTATTATCTTGTCAGAATTTATAACCGAGCTTGTTCCATTGCCGGTCATTGATCGATCGTGCTTCATTCCATTCTTGTCATTGTTCAGTAAAACTCATAGCTGGGTACCTTCTACTCCACTTGCAGACCCTTGCATTCATTACCCAGTCGGTGCTTGTTTACCTCGGCCGACCCCCATACTTGCTTTGTACATGACACATTCATTATCTCTGCCATTCACAACCTATCATCGGTAGTCTTCATACCATTCTAGTCAAATCCCATCAACTACCAGCATCGAACATTTCTTCGCCAACCTCTTCTTCTCCCGTCGGGGTTTTGTTTCTTTTGACCTGCGTGTACCATCATCGACAACTATCTTGTCACCCGTGAACCATCCAGGTCACATTGTTGTCATACGACATTGAATCCCCTATGAGTTGTAATATGTCTCTTTCCATTCATCCTTCTGCAGGTCACATTATTTTCTTTGGTGGTATGATGTCCTTCTTTCAATCGACTTTTATATGTGTTATATAAACCTTGATTTGACATTATAAGGTCGACCATATTGTATTCAGGCCAAGTTTTTTTAATTTTGCTTTATCTACCAACAAGGTCACGTGGGTGACCCAATTTTGGCCCCCAGGAGCACAATTTTTGCACCTTTTTAGTCTTTGACTTGCCTTGATTTGGCCCCAAAGTGCCTCATATAGTCCTTTTTTTCATTTTTTCACAACTTTTCGCCATGATCTCCAAATTATGCAAATGAGATATCGACGAAAAGCTCTCTCCAAGTACTTCACAGTGGTGCAGGTCTTTTTAACAGATTTTTCTGTAGGTAAAAATTATTCACAACTGAAGTCAGATCACCCCTTTGGACCTTCGAGATGATAACTTTCTACCAATTTCTCTGATTTCGGTGATTCAAGTTGCATTTGAAAGGTATTGAGGAGCTCTATGATTAGACTTGTAGAATTAGAAAAACTTTAAAAAACACCAGATTGGAGGTTGTCTCCGCAAGTGGGATTTCATGGCAAGCCACTTTTGTCTCATGTTGGAGGAAATCTGAGCTCAGATTTGAGTTTAGGGCTGCTGAAAAAGACAAGATCTAATTCTATTTTTTATGTAGATCCAACATCAACAATGTTTATAGGAGGCTCGAGAGATGAAAATTGATATAATTTGCCCTTTTTTGCTTCAACTGTTCGTGAGGCAATTTTTTTTTACCTGGGGTGGCTATACAACCCCTGGGTATAGGGTACGATATTTGATTTTGCAGAATAAAAATATTTTCTATTTCTGCATTATATTCTATTGGCTTTTATATTTATTGGGATTTAAAAAAAATCATGAGCATTAATATTCAAATCGGGCACATTTATTTTATTGTGGGAGTTTATACAAAAAATCGGCAAAGATATCTCCTGCAAGTCGTATTATTGCAGATTGGACGCTGTACTATCTTGTCAGCATTTATAATTGGGTCTATTCCATCGCCAGTCACCGATCAGTCGCGCTTCATTCCATTCTCATCACTGTCTGGTCAAGCTCATAGCTAGGTACATTCTACTCCACTTGCGGACCCTTGCATTCATTACCCGGCCGATGCTTGTTTATCTCCGTCGACTCTCGTACCTTCTCTATACACGAAATTCATTATCTCCACCATTCACAACCTATCGCTGATGGTCTTTGTACCATTCTAGCTGACTCCCATCAACCACTAACACTGAACATCTCTTCGCTGACCGCTTCTACTCCCGTCGGGCTTTTATTTCTGTCGGCCCACGTGTACCATCATCGGCCACTATCTTGTCACCTGTGCTCTGTACAGGTCACATTGTTGTCATAGGACATCAAATCCCCTGCACGTTGTAATAAATCTTCTACCATTCATCCTTTTGCAGGTCACAATATTTTCTTTGGTGGTATGATGTCCTTCTTTCAATCGACTTTTATATGTGTTATATAAACCTTGATTTGACATTATAAGGCCGACCATATTGTATCGGGCCACTTTTTTTATTTTTTCTTTATCTACCAACAAGGTCATGTGGGTGACCCGATTCTAGCCCTTGGGTGCACAATTTTTGCACCTTTTTAGTCTTTGATTTTCCCCGATTTGACCCCAAAGTGCCTCATATAGGCCTTTTTTTCATTTTTGCACAACTTTTCACCACGATCTCCAAATTCTGCAAATGCGATATCGGTGGAAAGCTCTCTCTGAGTACTTCACAATGGTGTAGGTATTTTTGAATTTTTTTTGCTGCAGGTACAAATTATTCCCAACTGAAGTCAGATCACCTCTTTGGACCTTTGAGCTGATAACTTTCTACCAGTTTCTTTGATTTCGGTGATTCAAGTTGCATTTGAAAGGTATTGAGGAGCTCTTTGATTTGACCTGGAGAATTAGAAAAAACATGAAAAAACACTAGATTGGAGGTTGTCTCTATAAATGGGCTTTCATGGAAAGTCACTTTTGGCTCATGTTGGAGGAAATATGAGCTCATATTTGAGTTTAGGGCAGCTACAAAAGTCAAGATAGAATTTTTCTTTTCAGGAAGATCTGAGCTCAACAACATTTATAGGAGGCCCAAGAGACAAAAATCGATATATAATTCTCCCTATTTCCACTTCAGCTGTTCATGAGGAATTCTTTTTTTACCTGAGGTGGCTATACGGCCCCCAGGTACATGGTACGGTATTTGATTTTTGTATTATATTCTATCGGCATTTATAACTGGGTATGTTCCATCATCGATCACCAATCGGTCATGCTTCATTCCATTCTCATCACTATCTGTTGAAACTCATAGCTGGGTACCTTCTAGTCCACTTGCGAACACTTGCATTCATTATCCGACTGGTGCTTACTTACCTCCACTGACTCCCGTACATGCTTTGTACACAACATTCATTATCTCTGCCATTCACAATCTATCACTAACAATCTTTGTACCATTCTAGCCAACTCCCAACAACCACTGACACCGAACATCTCTTTTTGGACCGCTTCTACTCTCGCTGAGCTTTTGTTTCTGCTGGCCTGCATGTACCATCATTAGCCACTGTCTTGTCCCCTGCGCTCCATCCAGGTCACATTATTGTTATACAACATCAAATTCACTACGGGTTGTAATATGTCTTCTGCCATTCATCCTTCTGTAGGTCACATTATTTTCTTTGGTTGTATGATGTCCTATTTCAATTGGCTTTTATATGTGTTATATAAACCTTGATTTGAAATTATAAGGCCGACCATATTGTATTCAAGCTAGGGTTTTTTAATTTTTCTTTATCTACCGAGAAGGTAACGTGGGTGACCCGATTTTGGTTCACAGGTGCACAATTTTTGCACATTTTTAGTCTTTGATTTTCCCTGATTTGGCCCCAAAGTGCCTCATATAGGCCTTTTTTTCATTTTTGCAAAACATTTTGCCACAATCTCTAAATTATGCAAATGAGATATCAACGGAAAGCTCTCTCCAAGTACTTCGCAGTGGTGTAGGTATTTTTGATAGATTTTTCTCCAAGTACAAATTATTCATAATTGAAGTAAAATCACCCCTTTGGACCTCTGAGTTGATGACTTTCTACCAATTTCTCCAATTTCGCCAATTCAAGTTGCATTTGAAAGGTATTGAGGAGCTCTTTGATTTGACTTGGAGAATAAAAAAATACTTGAAAAAACAACACTAGATTGGAGGTTGTCTCTACAAGTGGGCTTTCATGGCAAGTCACTTTTGGCTCATGTTGGAGGAAATCTAAGCTCAGATTTCAGTTTAAGGTAGCTGAAAAAGTTAGGATCGACTTTTGTTTTTTAGGTAGATCCGACCTCGCCAACATTTTCAAGAGGCCTGAGAGATGAAAATTGATATATAACTCGCCCTATTTCCACTTCAGCTATTCGTGAGGAAAAACTTTTTTACCCACGATGGTCGTATGACCCCCGGGTATAGGATATGATATTTGATTTTGCAAAATAAAACTATTTTATATTTCTGCATTATATTCTATCAACTTTTATATTTATTGGGATTTTAAGAAAAATCATGGGCATCAATATTCAAATTCGGCACTATTTTATTGTGGGAGTTTGTACAAAAAATTGGCAAAGATATCTCCTAGAGGTTGTATTACTACAAATCAGATGTTGTACTATCTTGTTGGCATTTATAATCAGGTCTATTCCATTGCCAGTCACCGATCAGTCATGCCTCATTCCATTCTCATCACTATCTAGTCCAACTCATAGTTGGGTACCTTCTACTCCACTTGCAGACCCTTGCATTCATTACCTAGCTGGTGCTTGTTTACCTTCGTCGACTCCCGTACCTGCTTTGTACATGACATTCATTATCTTCATTGTTCACAACCTATCGGCGACAGTATTTGCACCATTCCTATCGACTCCCAACAACCACTGGCATTGAACATCTCTTCGCTGACTGCTTCTACTCCCATCAGGCTTTTGTTTCTGCTAGCTTGTGTATACCATCATTAACCACTGTCTTGTCACCCACGCTTCGTCCACATCACATTGTTGTCGTATGATGTCAAATCCCCTACAAGTTGTAATATGTCTTCTGCCATTCATCCTTCTGCAAGTCACATTATTTTCTTTGGTGGTATGATGTCCTTTCAATCGACGTTTAAATGTGTTATATAAACCTTAATTTGACATTATAGGGCCAACCATATTGTTTGAGTCAGGTTTTAATAAATTTTCCTTTATCTGTCGAAAAGGTCACATGGGTGACCTGATTTTAGCCCCTAGGTGCACAATTTTTGTACCCTTTTAGTCTTTGATTTTCCCTTATTTGGCCCCAAAGTGCCTCATATAGGCCTTTTTTATGTTTTTGTACAACTTTTCGCCACAATCTCCAAATTTTGCAAATGAGAAGTCGAAAGAAAGCTCTCTCTGAGTACTTCGCAGTGGTGTAGGTATTTTTGACAGATTTTGTTGTAGGTACAAATTATTCATAACTGAAGTCAAATCACCCCTTTGGACCTCTGTGTTGATAACTTTCTACCAGTTTCTCTGATTTTGATGATTCAAGTTGCATTTGAAAGGTATTGAGGAGCTCTTTCATTTGACCTAGAGAATCATAAAAAACTTGAAAAAAATCCAGATTGGAGGTTGTCTCTATAAGTGGGCTTTCATGGCAAGTCACTTTTGGCTCATGTTGGAGGAAATCTGAGCTCAGATTTGAGTTCAGGGTAGCTGAAAGATAAATTCAAGATCGACTTTTATTTTTCAGGAAGATTCAACCTTGCCAACATTTCAAGGAGGCCTGAGAGATGAAAAATGATATATAAT
The DNA here is from genome assembly GCA_007258455.2 of Sequoia sempervirens. NCBI lineage: Eukaryota > Viridiplantae > Streptophyta > Pinopsida > Cupressales > Cupressaceae > Sequoia > Sequoia sempervirens. The sequence goes on along the minus strand of VDFB02288928.1, from coordinate 6,368 downwards.
TCGCCCTATTTCAGCTTCAGTTGTTCATGAGGCAAAAAAAATTACCCGAGGTGGTCGTATGGCCCCTAGGTATAGGGTGCGATATTTGATTTTGCAGAATAAAAACATTTTCTATTTTTGCATTATATTCTATCAAATTTTATATTTATTGGGCTTTTAAAAAAAATCACGGGCATCAATATTCAAATTAGACACATTTATTTTATTGTGGGAGTTTATACAAAAAATCAGCAAAGATATCTCCTATAGGTTGTATTACTACAGATCAGATGTTGTACTATTTTGTCAGAATTTATAACTGGGTTTGTTCCATCCTCGATCACTGATCAGTCGTGCTTCATTGAATTCTTATCATTGTCCAGTCAAACTCATAGTCAGGTACCTTCTACTCCACTTGTGGACCCTTGCATTCATTACCTGACCGATGCACGTTTACCTCTGTCGACTCCTATACCTACTCTGTACATGACATTCATTATCTCTTCCATTCAAAACCTATCGCTAGTGGTCTTCGTATCATTCTAGCTAACTCCCATCAACTACCAACAATGAACATCTCTTCGCCAACTACTTCTACTCCCATCGGGCTTTTGTTTCTGTTGGCCCACGTGTACCATCATCGGCCACTATCTTGTCACTCACACTTCGTCCAGGTCACATTGCTACCATACAACGTCAAATCCCCTATGGTTTGTAATACATCTTCTACCATTCATCCTTCTATAGGTCACACTATTTTCTTCAGTGGTATGATGTCCTTCTTTCAATCGACTTTTATGTGTTATATAAACCTTGATTTGACATTATAAGGCCGACCATATTGTATTTAGGCTGGGTTTTTTTAATTTTGCTTTATCTGTCGACAAGGTCACATGGATGACCTGATTTTGGCCCCTGGATGCACAATTTTTGCACCTTTTTAGTCTTTGATTTTCCCTGATTTGGCCCCAAAGTGCCTCATATAGGCCTTTTTTTCGTGTTTGCACAACTTTTTGCCACGATCTCCAAATTCTGCAAATGAGATGGTGTAGGTCTTTTTGATATATTTTGCTACAGGTACAAATTATTCACAATTGAAGTCATATCACCCCTTTGGACCTTTGAGTCGATAAATTTATGCCAATTTCTTTGATTTTGGTGATTCAAGTTGCATTTGAAATGTATAGAGGAGCTCTTTCATTTGGTTCATGTACTTTTTTCAATTTCAACCTCAACTGTGAGATATTCAGATTTTTGCATATTTTCTTTCCAATTCATAACTTGGAAATCTAGATTCTTGAAGAAGTTATGTTTGTGGGGGGTAGTTTATTTTTAGTTGTATTATTAGATTTGGGAAGTTTCATATCATTTTGATTCAAATATTTTCCATATTTGCAATCTTAGTACTTATTGGTACTTGGGGCCAAATCAGGGCAAATCAAAGACTAAAAGGGTGCAAAAATTGCGCACCCGGGGACCAAAATCAGGTCACCCACGTGACCTTGTCAGCAGATAAAGCAATATTAAAAAAACTCAACCCAAATACAATATGGTTAGCCTTATAATGTCAAATCAAGGTTTATATAACACATATAAAAGTCGATTGAAAGAAGGACATCCGAAAGAAAATAATGTGACCTGCAGAAGGAATAATGGAAAAAGATGTATTACAACCTATAGGGGATTTGACATCGTACGACAACAATGTGACCTAGACGGAGTGCGGGTGACAAGATAGTGGTCAATGATAGTACACATGGGCTGACAAAAATAAAAGCCTGACGGGAGTAGAAGCGGCTAGTGAAGAGATGTTCAGTGCCGGTGGTTGATGGGAGTCAGCTGGAATGGTACAAAGACCATCGGTGATAGGTTGTGAATGGTGGAGATAATGAATGTCATGTACAAAGTAGGTACAATAGTTGGCAGAGGTAACAAGCACTAGTCGGGTAATGAATGCAAGGGTCCGCAAGTGGAGTAGAAGGTACCCGACTATGAGTTTGACTGAAAAATGACGAGAATTGAATAAAGCACGACTGATCAGTGACTAGAGAATGGAATGAAGCTCGACCAATCAGTAACTTGGCCCCAAAGTGCTTCATATAGGTCTTTTTTTCATTTTTGCACAACTTTTTGCCACGATCTCCAAATTCTACAAATGAGATATCGGCGAAAACCCCTCTCCAAGTACTTTGCAGTGGTGAAGGTCTTTTTAATAGATATTGCTACAAGTACAAATTATTCACAACTAAAGTCAGATCACCCCTTTGGACCTCCAAGCTCATAACTTTCTGCCAGTTTCTTCGATTTTGGTGATTCAAGTTGCATTTGAAAGGTATTGAGGAGCTCTTTGATTTGGTTCATATACTTTTTTCAGTTTTAGCCCCAAGTGTGAGATATTCAAATTTTTTCATATTTGCTTTCTACTTCATACTTTGGACATCCTGATTCTTGAAGAAGTTTTTTTTGTGGGGGGGAGTTTATTTTCAATTGTATTATTAGATTTGGGAGGTTTCATATTAGTTTGATTCAAATATTTTCCATATTTGAACTCTTGGTACTTGTTGATCTCATGGCTAAACCATGATTTGAAGTGTTGAATCCTCATAACTATCACACCTAGAAGGTAAAAACTCAAAGATTTATTTGGTCAAAGGGTTTGTGGTCCACTTTGAGTGATCACCACCCTAATTTTTCTAGAGAGTATGAATGATTTTCCCATAGGAATAAATGTGATGAAGCTATGGGTTTAATTGCAATGCATATTTTAGATAGTTTATTCTTTCATATTGAGGAATGTACAACTCCTAAATAGGTTTGGGATAAGTACAATACTCTCTTTGGTGTAGTTAGTGAGGTACATGCCTTGCAGTTGGAAGCTGAATTGGCTTCACTTTCTACAAATGCATTTTCCACCATTGAAGACTACTTGGTAAAATTCAAATCACTAAGATCTTAATTGGCAAGATGTGCAAGGAGAAAACTGATAAAGAGTGCAACTTTTTGATTTTGTCTAAGTTGAAAGGCTCCTTTGCATAATTTTATACTTCCTTCTATGCAAAAATGGATGGTTTAGGGGATTCTTTTATAATGCCATCATTTGAGACATTTTGTGGTAGGTTGACTAGAGAACAAGCAAAATTAGTCAACTTGATACAGATACTAAGAATCATGCTTTAGTTGCATCATCATCATCTAAGGATCTAAAGGAAAGAAAGTTCAAACCTAAGGCAGAATCTAAAGAACCTCCCAACTCTTCCAAAGAAGAAAAACCTAAGAAGGAGAAGACTAAATGTGGTTATTGTAAAAAATCAGGGCATGGTGAACAAACTTGTTACAAGAAAGAGTTAGATGAAATGAGGAAACTCTTAAAGGAACACAACATTTCTTTTCCTTCTAAGTCTAAAATTTCATCATCTTCTTCTTCTCAATATGCATCTACTACACACACTGGTCATGCAGTCATTGCAAATAGGAATGATATGATAAATGATTATAAGTAGAAAGGACATGCCCTTGTTGTCACACATGTTGAAAGGTCTCAAAATTGGATTCTTGACTCTAGAGCCTACTATCATATATCAGGCCAACTTGAAAGGTTTTCATCTTTGAAGCATACTTCACTTATGAGTATCTTGATGGTGAATGATGTGTATCTTGATGTATTTGGTAAAGGGGTTATTGATGTGCCACATGGTAGCTTTAATAATGTGCTTTGTATTCCTGATATTAAGCACAATCTTATTTCAGTATATCAAATAGCACAAACTGGTAAATCAATTGAGTTTACTTCAGATTTAGTCTACATTCAAGATTTGGATACCAAGCAGCTTGTTGCAGTGGGTAGGGCCAATTGTCAAGAAAATATCTTCTACTTTTCTCATTTTTTTCTTGATGTTGAATGTTCAAGAAATGACTCTCCTAGATCTAGTGTGGACAATTGTTGAGGTGGTGGATGTCATGGATGGTTAAACCTCACCATTCATAAGCCATGTAATGAGGTTGCATCTCCTCCTGCTTCTTTAGATTTGATTCAGACTTCAGATGAGCAGGATACTTGTGGTTTTCCATATTTGCACATATAGGATGGTTTCATGACAGGGTTATCAGATTTGGTATGTTAGACTTCTTCAGTAGATTTGGAGGACTTGTTTGAGGGGGTTTCTCTCCTTCTTGATCATTCATATTTTGAGGTTTCTCTTGAGTCTTCACATTCTTTTTCTTCCTCCTTGATTGGGGTAACACATGATTTTTTTGAGGTATCTTTAGAGGATCTTGACACATCTTCAGAGATTTCTTGTTTTAGACTACTTCCCTCTTGCCTCTTCATGGAGATGAATTTTTTTCAACACCAGCCATTGGATATTTTTCTTCCCAAGGGGAGACACATTGTTCGTATACATTTGATTCTCTTTTGTCTTTAGACATTCTTTAGTGGTTTTGGAGTTACTTCATTATGGGGGGCTATGTAGTCTCTTTCTTTCCTTCCTATGGGGGGGATTTTGTACTATATATATGTGACTGATGGTGTACTTGGGAGGTATCATGGAGTCCTCCATCCTTCCTCACATGATTTGTTTCTTTTGTTTCTTTACTCTCTTTTGGAGAGGAGTTTTGTCCCACCGGGTTTTCTCCTTTTCTCCATTTGTGAGAGATCTCTTTTGAATTTGTACATGGGTACCTAAAATGGCCTAGTAGCCAGGACCCATCTTTGCATCATTTTCATAATAAACTTCTCCCTAAGTTACACTTATGGGGGGTGTTGGTGTAATTAAATAATTAATTACACTTAAATAAGTTTACTTAGGCATTCATTTATTCCTAGGTATCATTTTCTAGGTGATATATTCACATGCTTAGGATATTAGATTCCTTCTAGAAGTCTTAGTTGGATTTTCTAGAACTTATCTTATCTAGCAATTTTGCATGATTCCTAGGTAGTTTGTTGGTTGTCTCATGTCATAGGATTATGAAGTTTTTCAACATCATGTTCATTACTACATTTCAACCTTGCCTATTTAAGGAAGGTCATTGTACACAATTAAATAATTAATTAAACTTAAATAAGTTTACTTAGGCATTCATTTATTCCTAGGTATCATTTTCTAGGTGATAAATTCACATGCTTAGGATATAAGATTCCTTCTAGAAGTCTTAGTTGGATTTTCTAGAACTTATCTTATCTAGCTATTTTTGCATGATTCCTAGGTAGTTAGTTTGTTGGTTGTCTCATGTCATAGGATTATGACATTTGTCAACATCATGTTCATTACTACATTTCAACCTTGCCTATTTAAGGAAGGTCATTGTACACATTTTTAATGTACTTCATACCTCATAATTTGATAGGTCTTAATATCAAGCAAGCTCATTTTCTTGCATACTCTCTTATGGAATTTTTTCATTGTTTTTTCAAGTGGTCTTGGGTGTTGAGCTAATATCTTTAGATCTTACAATAATCGACTATGGTTTACTTCCCAAATGTATTTAATTATTGCACAATACATTTGCATATAAATCAGCCTCTATCCAAAGTCAATATATATATTTTTCTGCCTTAAATACTTTGCATATCTCATATACAAATCGGCCTATGATTTAATACCATGTAAAATACATATATATAAATCAATAAATAACATCAATGCTATATTTATATATATGTATATGTACATATATACTTATATATATGCCCCATGTCAAACAAGTTTGTATACATTCGATATACAAATGATTACAAATGAGTAAACATTCACATAATAATAATAATATATTATATATACACATATACACACACTCCTCTATATAAGCATTAATGCTCATGTGTGTATATGTATATATATATCTAGACACATATACAAACACATGATTCAAAACAATAAAGCAATAATCCATTCAATAATTGAATGATCATGACTAAGTAATGAATTCACAATAATACCATATTCAAAATGATACTTAGATATATATCACGCGCTATATCATCACTATACATTTATAATAATCGATCTTCATTTATCAAATGAACCAGCCTTATATATAAAAGAACACTAAATATTATATATATCTAGTACCTATATATACATATATATATTATACACCTCAATATAAGCATTAATGCTTATGTGTAAATATGTATATGTGTATATATATATACACACAATAACATATATATATAAATTCCATAGCAACATGATGATCAAATAGTCCATTCGATACTCGAATGACTATGACCATATGACTATGTCCTCATATAACATTATATTAACATCTATACGTGTATATGCATAGTTACATATATGTTGACATACTCGTATGGAAATCCCATTATATCCGACATACACATATACCGACATGTGCATATATATCTGTATAGGCATATATCTCAAATA
>VDFB02288927.1:0-36071 GCA_007258455.2 Sequoia sempervirens | reverse complement strand
TAAAAAGGCCTTATTGCTTGAGCTTCTAGGAGGAAAAGACTTCACAGCTAAAAGCAACTTGCAATTTTGACATAGATTATAATCTGCAAACATCACACTTCTCTGCAAAAAGGTACTAAAGCCATGAGACAAAATAAACGAATACTATCTCAGAATAACTTAATCAATCATGTGAAAATACACAATATTGTAGTAACAAGAAGACAAAAATACTCCATTCAGTGATGCCCAAGGTCTGTACTATATTCCATGTCTAAGTGAGTTACAAAACTTTGCAAAATTCTGCCAAAGGATCCAAAAGTCACTAAGTGCAGAAAAATGCCAATCCAGAACTGCCTTACAAAGAGGCAAAAAAGCCATATATACAAAAAAGTGTTAGCCCCTACCCTAGGGCTTACAAAAAATGAGTCGGTTACAAAACACGTCACCCCTCAGATCTTTTGGAATAAAGTTAATGCATTCAATGTGCATCCCCCGTTTCCATGTCCGTGAAGGATCGCCCTCAGAAGTAGCCCTTAGATTTTTTGAAACCATCGCATTAACTTTTGGCCTCCGTGTCCACCCTCAAGAGCTTCATTAGAGCCGCTTTGAACGAGCTGCATCATTATCATAAATGTCGATCCACCTTTGCTAGTAGACATCATAGTTGTCATTGTGACTCGCAACATCTTCCCCTTCGGCTTTCTTCTAGCTCTAGATCCTTCTGCAAGTTGACCCCCTTGAGAGACAACATCTGACTTGCATATTAGATCCGAACATCATTGTTCACCGAGCCGATCCATTGCTTTTGATCTCAGAGTAGATCCATGTCATTTATGCTCTGTTGACCTTCTTCACAGGACAGTCGCCATAGTCAAACTACCACTGGTTCACCTTTAGTTTCCTCTGATTGGTTGAACAGACACCACACAAGATTTTCAGGCGGTCAAAAGTTGTTCAAACAGAATCGCATGTCGGTGAGACACTAGCCTTGTCTCCCCAATGCGATTATACTTCACAGAAGCAATCGGCATAACACACAACTGTCAGCAAGACTTCATATCGAGCTGTAAAATTTACATCGATATCCCAAAATACATTGGCGAGACTATCGCTTTCGGCAAGAGGTCATAGCGGACTTCCATTAGTTCTACCATTGTGCTCTTCTGTCGGCGAGACATCCGCATTTAGCAGGACATTACAGCGAGCCCTTCATCTTTCAGCGAGACCTCACCCCATCGGCAAGACATCATACTGAACTCATTCGAATCTCCCCTAGCTCAAACCCTTTCGGCGAGACCACCAGCGGTTGGCGAGACATCTCCCCAAGCTCAAAACACTATGCCGAAGGCACAATCCTTTGGTGAGACTTCATCGGGTCGGCAAGACATTATGCCGACGCTAACTCCTTTCCCCGAGACCATTCTGTTTAGGCGAGACTTCCCTAAGTCGGCGAGACATTCATTTGTCGGCCAGAGGTCACATTGAGCGCAAAACATTACACCGAGACCATTTCGTTTTGGCGAGACCTCACCTCGTCAGCGAGACATTACACCGAAGGCACAACCTTTCGCCGAGACCTCCATTAGTCGGCAAGACGTCATGTCGATCGAAGATCTTTCAGCCAAACCTCACCCGACTACGGCCGTTTCAGCGAGAGTCCCCCGAGTCGGCCAAACTTCTCCCCGACAGAGAGATATATAAAAACTCATGGTGACCAAAATATTTCGGTGCCCAGGGTATTTCAAATGAATATAACACACTGCTAGTCGGCCAGACATTCAGCTGGCCTCAGCGACTTTCTTCTTTGAGGAGTTTTATGCCAGATCTGAATGAAGCATACTTTCCAACAGACTTCCTTGTGAAATAGCATCAGATGTATGATTTAACCCTACAAATCAATGCCTCCATTAATTCTCAAATGCATCAGATGAAGACCTTCCCAATGAAAAACCGAACACCTGCACGTTGGGCTCAACCCTTATGGGAGCCACATTTAATCCACGTGCCAAAATTAAAACATAATTTTCCCCTGCAGCCTGCCTGATTGAGCCCACAGGTGAAAATCGGGTAACATTTATGGCGACCTTAGCTAGATGTTTGCCTACTAAACATGCAGACCAGTAGCCTAGGCCTATCCATTGGGCATGGAGTAATTGGGAAAACTTAGAAACGGACTTGGAGCAGCCTTGCACATGGCTGTAACTCATTTGTAACTCGTTAGAACACTTGGAAACTTATTGAAAACATGAAAGTTGTAGAAGGGAAACTATCTAATTGTGCTAGAACAACACTTAGGGAATTGAAAACTTGCAGCTAAACCTACCCTACACTAACCACCAAGAAACTTGTCAAACAAAACCATTCATAGGATGACTGAAATAACTGCCCCTTCTTCTCAATATGCAATGACTAGCATGCTTAAGGACAACTGAGTGAAAATGGGACACAGGAAGGTATTTAACAAGATGATGTACTATTTCTTGAAAGAGGTGAAAAAGTTTACTTACCTCACTAAACAATTCATATGTATTGTCAATCAAAGGAGGATAAGTAAGCTGAACATACTCTTGTTTGGTTGTTAGTGCATCCTTGAAAACATCTTCTATTGTGTCTTCATGTATGGGTGCAAGATTGATCATTGGTGTTACATTGAATTCCATCTGGGCAAAATATCTGATAGGGCAGCCTCTAGTAAGGGTAAAGCTTAAACTTTCCTTGTTGATCTCTTTCTCATGGGCTGCCACTTTATCACCTTGCTGGCTGGAAAAGCCTAATCCCTGTGGCTGACTTGGTGAAAAAATGGAAACCTCCTCAGTATGCTCATGTTTTCCAAAATGAACAATGATTTCTTCAATGGAAAACAATAAAATGGCTTCCTCCAAGACACTTTCAATCAACGCATCAGCCTTTGGCTCTTTTATGCACCAGAATGGAAGCTGCTCATAGTTCTCATTATGCAGTGACTTGCATTCCAAATCAGGCTTGTCCTCCTCAATAAAGGAAGGAAAAATTTCAAATAACAATGTAGCCTCAACGAAAGAAGGAAAAGGTTTAACTGGTTTAGCAATCTCAAGCTCCTCTGCACAATAAAAAGGAAGCTCTTTCAACCAATCACAATCTTGTAAAATAGGATTATGAGGCCCCTCTTGTTTCGGCAACTCTGCAAGCTATTACTCCAGATCATCATGACTATCAACTTCTTCTGGTTCTTTGCCATCCAATGTTGAACAAAACTGTTCAATAATAATTGTGCACGCTTCTTCATAAAGCTCGACATTGGCTCTCTCATTCATAACATGCTCAAAGAAATCAAAATCCATACCTTGAAGAAAAGTATCCGGTTCAACTTTAGGCTTTTCTTCCAAGTCTAATGCTCCTGTTGTCAAATAAAGTTTGGACCCTTGCTAAGCTATCAACTGTAGCAACCAATTGACACATGGGAACACTTCAAGGTTGTGGGTGACCTGGGAATGAAGTGGACCTCCAGATTATGGGTTGGTTCCCCTTAAGATACTTTAAGAAAAACTGAAGAGTAACAAGGGAAAGAGTAAGGAGGATGTACTTAAATCCAAAAACCTATCACTAATAGGTGATACACCAAAGATCAAAATATGACAATACTGTAGAAAACTCATAGAAAATCTCAATAGAGCTAAACAATCTCACAATACAGAGATTTATGTTTACAAAAAAGAGTCTATATAATGTTCCGACTGTTCTAATGCTTAACACAAGGAAAACAAGATGTTCTCACAGATATATGCGCAATAGAAAGAGAACACTAACAAAAATCAACTTTGTGACATAATATCCTTTGCATCCAGCATCAAAGGAATCTGATACAATAGAGGATTACTTGGGATTTTATCATGCAACTCACAAGCAGTCACTAAAACAACAAGGAAAATCTGTGAAGGAAATAACTTTCTATTGAGAAAATAAGGAGTGTCTGTGTTACAGATCTGTAGTATTTATCAAAGAAAATGAGTTACAAAGTTTGAATAATGCTCTTTTAGCAGTCTCCTAACCAAGAACTGCTTTACAAAAGGCAAAAAATTGTATATATACAACCAAAGAGTGTTGGCCCCTGCCTTAGGGTTTCAAAAAAATGAGTCGGTGCCTAGACACATCAGCCCTAGAAGTGCTTTGGAATGAAGTCAACAAAGCATTTAATGCGCATCCCCTGCTCATGTCGGTGAAAGCTCGTCCCTGGGCATGGCCTTCAGATCTTTTACAGCCATCATTATTATCTTGTAGCCTTCGAGTCCACCATTAAGATTTCGTCAGAGTCGTCTTGAATGCTCTGCAACATGGTCATGAATGCCTCTTCGCTCCTCCAATCGTCATCTCCAGTTGCTATCGTGACTCACGGCTACCTCCCCTTCGAGAAGCAGCATCAGATTTCTCCACTAGACTCAAGCGTCATTCCTGACTGATCACCAAGCCGACTCATGCCACGCATTCTCGACGATCAAAGGTTGCTCTGTAGAATCGCATGTCGGTGAGAGGTCAATCACGTTTCCTTGATGCAAGCATATCATATAGTAGCTATTGACATAGCTTAGGACTGTCGGCAGGACCTCTTATCGAGCCGCGGGAGTTAGACCGATATCCATTTTCATGGGCAAGCTGATCGCTATCGGCAAGACTCCCCTCCTTCTATAGGACCTCATAGCGAACTCCTCCACTTTCCCTGAGCTTCCCTTATTTCGGCAAGACCCCATCGGATCGGTGAGACACTATGGTGAAGGCAAGATCCTTCGGTGAGCTTACTCCATGTCGGCAAGACCTTGGATGTCGGGGAGAAGTCACAGTGGGCGGTAAGAGTCACACCGACATGTCAATTCATTCAACAAGACACCCAATAGTTGGCAAGACCTCATGGCGAGTGGCCAGAGTTATATCGATCTCACAAAAAGCCATCGACAAGACTCCATCGGGTCGGAGAGACCTCACGGCGAACTCCTCCACTCTCCCCGAACTTGGACCCTTTGGCAAAGTCGGAGTCGGGATGAGAACCAAATAGGGACTGGAATGAGAAAGGGGCGGAAGCAAAAACAGATGAATCCCGGCGGAATCGGGATCGGGACCAAATCCTCCCCTGAAACTTTCTTCAAGTTTCAAATTCGGATCCCGACCCGGTCCCGCCCGTGACAGAATAAGGAAAAAGGAAGGCGAAGGAAAGGATGGAAAGGAAGAAAGACAAACGGGAGAAAACAACCCCCGACAAAATACAAAGAAGAAAGGAAAAAAGGCCGGCGGAACAGGGATTGGGGAGGAACCAGAACCCAAAAGACGCACAAGACAAAACTCAAGAGGCAGAACCGGGACCGGATCCAGACCGGGGGAAAAAACAAAGAGTGAGCAGAACCGGAATCTGAACTAAATCTGGACCTGAAACTTTCTCCAAGTTTCAAGTTCGGATTCTGACCTGAACCCGCCTCCGACAAAAGCAAGGAAGAGAGGAAAAAATGACAAGAAAGGAAGAAAAGAAAGGAAAACAACCACCCTACGGTCAAAATCAAGGTCAAAGAAGAAAACGAGATGCACATAAGCACGGAACTAGAACCAGAACCGGAACGAAAACAAAAACTGGAACATTGAAAAGTTCCAATGTTTGGTTTTGGTTTGACTCTGCCTCCGACAGAAACGAAGAAAAAGGGGCCTAACAAAAAGAACCTAGTGGAACCGGGGTCGGAACCAAATCAGAAATAGGAACTGGAACCTGGGAAAAGTTCCAAGTTCGGATCCCGACCCGGACCCGCCCCCGACAAAACAAGGAAAAAGGCAAGAAGAAAGCAACAGAAAAAAGGAAAAGACAAGGCAAAACATAAAAAAGAAAACCCACCCTTAAACTAAAGACCTGCATGCTGGGCTCAACCCTCTTGGGAGCCACATCTATTCCACGTGCCGAATTTTTTTAAACATCATTCTCCTTTTCATCTGCACAGGAAGCAAACAATTTAGAAAATATGCGGTCCTGATGCAAGTGTTCCTCCATTTGGTCTTCGAGGGGCTCTGAAAGCATGGGTTACCCTCCCTGATTGAGCCCATAGGTGAAAAATGGGTAACAGCTCCATTGTCTTGCTGACTGTCATCGGTTAGTAACTCACCACACTGTCTGATATACTCTTGCTGCTCAATCCTTTGCTGCTGCAATTGATAACACCTTATAGCTAGATGTAAAGGATTTGCCTCTTTAATCTTCTCCCAAAGGAGTAAGCTCTCTGGATCAACAGGCTGTTCTTCCTCTGCTTTCTTTTTGATAGAAGTTTCATTCTATTCAAAGCTTGGAACATTGAATCTTGGGTAGTGAAGTCCTTCTTCAAAGAAAGGATTTGAAAAGGTAGCAGTTGATTGGGGCATTTGTGAAAGTTGTTCTTCAGGTGAGTTAGACTGACTTTGTTCAAATTCTTGTACTAAATAGGATCCTCTTTATGTCTCAACCTCCTGCTGATGAATATGAGCTTGATCAGCAAGCTCCTCCTACTGCCTATTGACCTCATGTTGATTTTCAATTTCTTCAAACTGCTTTTGGAAATGTAAAGACATATTCTCCAAACTCATATTATCAGAATTTTGAGATTCATAAGAAAAATTGCTTTGCTGGTAATATTCTGTGAAATCAACAGCATAACTGCTTTGATATGGCATATTAGAAGGTATATAGATAGCATTTTCGAGAAATGGTGAATGGTAAGACATATTACCATAAAATCAACACTTAGCCTGCTGAAACTAGTTACTTTGGGCATGGAGTCGCCAGATATGCAGATTTCAACCTCTTAAGGTCTGAAAATTGTTGATTGCATATGAAAATCAGCAATCAGATGTATTTTCTTTCAGCTACCTGATTCGATAGTCCCACTGGGCATGCCAATAACTGTTATCTACTGAAATTGCACCCTTATCAAGTTGCAAAACTTGATACTTTAGAGAAACATGGGAACTTTTCTAGGTTGTGGGTCACCTAAAAATGGAAAAGAACCTTCAGAGAAGGCTGGCTTCCTTTGTGTTATCACCTAACTACTGATCTTTGTAAGGAAAAGGGAGAAGGAATGCATGAAAATGAAAACTATACCCTATGGTGATACACCATAATATTACTTAGACTTGGAAAACTCAGGTCTCATACACTTGTACACAATGACTGGAAAACAACTTCCACAACCTGTTTGTGTGTGCTTTGCATAAGTGTTTTATAAAAAGGCCTTATTGCTTGAGTTTCTAGGAGGAAAAGACTTCACAACTAAAAGCAACTTGCAATTTTGACACAGATTATAACCTGCAAACATCACACTTTTTTGCAAAAAGGTACTAAAGCCATGAGACAAAATTAAGGGAAATGAATACTATCTCAGAATAACTTAATCAATCATGTGAAAATACACAATATTGCAGTAACAAGAAGACAAAAATACTCCATTTAGTGATGCCCAAGGTCTGTACTATATTCCATGTCTAAGTGAGTTACAAAACTTTGCAAAATTCTGCCAAAGGATCCAAAAGTCACTAAGTGCCAGAAAAATGCCAATCCAGAACTACCTTACAAAGAGGCAAAAAAGCCATATATACAAAAAAGTGTTAGCCTCTGCCCTAAGGCTTACAAAAAATGAGTCGGTTATAGAACATGTCGCCCCTTAGATCTTTTGGAATAAAGTTAATGCATTTAATGTGCATCCCCCGTGCCCATGTCTGTGAAGGATCGACCTTAGGAGTAGCCCTTAGATTTTTTGAAACCATCGCATTAACTTTTGGCCTCCGTGTCCACCCTCGAGAGCTTCATCAGAGCCACTTTGAACAAACTATAGCATTATCATAAATGTCGATCCACCTTTTCTAGTAGACATCACAACTGTCATTGTGACTCGTGGCCTCTTCCCCTTCAGCTTTCTTCTTGCTCTAGATCCTTCTGCAAGTTGACTCCCTTGAGAGATAGCATCTAACTTTCATATTAGATCCGAACACCATTGTTCACCGAGCTGATCCATTGCTTTTGATCTTAGAGTAGATCCATGTCGTTTATGCTTTGTTGATCTTCTTCACAGGACGGTCGCCATAGTCAAACTACCATTGAATCGCCTTCAGATTCCTCTGATTGGTTGAACAGACACCACGCAAGATTTTCAGGCGATCAAAAGTCGTTCAAACAGAATTGCATGTCGGTGAGACACTAGCCTTGTCTCCCCGATGCGATTATACTCCACAACAACAATCGACATAACACACAACTGTCGGCAAGACTTCATATCAAGTTGTAAAAGTTACATCGATATCCCAAAATACATCGGCGAGACTATCGCTTTTGGCAAGAGGTCATAGCGGGCTTCCATTAGTTATACCACTGTGCTCTTTCATCGGCAAGACATCTGCATTCGGCAGGACATTACAGCGAGCCCTTCATCCTTCGGCGAGACCTCACCCCGTCAGCAAGACATCATACTGAACTCATTCGATTCTCCCCGAGCTCAAACCCTTTTGGCGAAACCACTAGCGGTCGGCGAGACATCTCCTCGAGCTCAAAACACTACGTTGAAGGCACAATCCTTCGGCGAGACTTCATCGGGTCGGCAAGACATTATGCCAACACTAATTCCTTTCCCTGAGACCATTCCATTTCGGCAAGACTTCCCTGAGTCGGCAAGACATTCATTTGTCGGCCAGAGGTCACACTGAGCACAAAACATTACACCGAGACCATTTCGTTTTGGCAAGACATCACCCGGTTGGCAAGACATCACACCGAAGGCACAACCTTTCGCCGAAACCTCCATCAGTCAGCAAGACATCATGCCAATCGAAAATCTTTCTGCCAGACCTCACCCGAGTACCGCCGTTTCGGCAAGACTCCCCTAAGTCGGCCAAACTTCTCCCCGACGGAGAGATATATAAAAAATCATGGCAACCGAAATATCTGGGCGCCCAGGGTATTTCAAATGAATATAACACACTACTAGTCGGCAAGACATTCGGCTGGTCTTAGCGACTTTCTTCTTTGATGTGTTTTATGCCATATCCGAATGAGGCATACTTTCCAACAGACTTCCTTGTGAAATAGCATCAGATATATGATTTAACCCTTCAAAACAATGCCTCCATTAATTCTCAAATGCATCAGATGAAGACCTTCCCAATGAAAAACCGAACACCTGCACGTTGGGCTCAACCCTTATGGGAGCCACATTTAATCCACGTGCCAAAATTAAAACATAATTTTCCCTTGCAGCCTGCTTGATGAGCCCGCGGGTGAAATCGGGTAACATGTAGCACAAGTCTCCTAAACGAACTAGAAATATACTGAATTGAATGGTTGTAGGTATTAGAAAGCTATGGGCTAATCTAAGAGCGTAACGCAGGGATCAACTTAGCAAACTTCAACCAGACTTCGCTTTGCCTCGCTTTGGACAACTTCCATGGAGTCGATGCAATCTTCAAGGGGGTGGCTAAAGATATTCAAATTACAATTCAACATGTAAATACCATCACGATGACACATACAAACATGCCAATCATAATTGAAGTTAATTCTAAAATGTTCTAGTCGACTACGCAAGGAAAAATTACCATCAGTAAGCTCACTAGTGGTATGGATTTAAATGAAGCTTGCTAAGATCAAACACCACATTCCACAACTATCATCTATTTGCATGAAATGAAATCTATTTTACTTTAAGCTACTTTAAGATTCTAATTGAATTAGAAGGACGAAGAAACCTTGCTAGCTACCCACAATAAGAGATGAAACCACAAGCAATGATAACTCTTTTATTATAGGAGTGTTCACAACAATCTCTTACAAAGCATTCAATGAGAAAGCTTTCCTTCCTCTTCAAACTATGCTATGCTACCAAATTATGCTAACTACGCAATACTATCTCCCTATGCTCCTCTATTCTCTAATGATCTAATCTAATGAGGCACAAATGAGGGGGGAATGCCTCTTTTCTAGCTGGCCAAGTCCAATGGACGGCTCAGATTACAATTAGATGGATGGCCTAGATCGTGCCACCTCAGCCCTAAACAGGATTCACCCTAAAAAATGCCACAAAGAGGAGTGGGGGAAGAAATGAGCAATAGATTCTCCACTAACTCTCAAAATAGCATAGGCAATTAATGCCCACCATCATCCTCTAGAAGATCATCATCCAGAACGGTGTTTCCATTCCCTTTCTCCTTTACTGCAAATTCAATGAACCTAGCCAAGACAGCATCAACCTCCTGAACCGAAATAGGGGGAATGTGATCAAGTTGAAACTCAAGTACTGTTACTGCAATGTCCCCTTTTTACATGGACGGTGGAGTTTAGAGGAATTAGCCTATCCCTGATCCTCGTAGGTTAATGGAGCTTGATAAGAGGGTCGTTTGGTAGATACCCAGTTTATTTGTTGGCCCGTTTCATGACTCAGTCTATATATGGAGGTATTCTAATGATTTCTTGATATGTTTCTATTTTTAGAAACCTCATGTTATAAAGTAATGTTATGTTTGCACTTTATGTTATGAATAATTATTTTATTATAAAGTGCAAAATAATAAAATAAAATAAAATAATATTCCTTCTAGAAGGTGACTTGGGAAAGTTCTAGAAGGAGGCCGACCTCTTGAGGAAAAAGTATAAATAGACATCATGGGCTTCATTCTGATCATCCAGATTTGTTGTTGTTGATGTTTGATGTTTGATGGTTGTGGAGCCTAGGGTTTCTGCAGATTGTTCTTGTCATAGGAAACGAAAACTTCCTATTGATAGCAATTTTGGGGGTGTGAAATATCACTTGAATTATTGCAGTTGGGAGAAAGTTACTTCAGACTTTCTATTTGAGCTTCATGGTAAAAACTTTATGGCCCTTGGCCAAGTTTTTTGTATGATTTGAATTGAAGGATTGTTGAAGGCATTTTTGGTGCTCGAAGTCTTCATCGATTTTATATCGGTTTATATTGAGGTCTGATATCTTACTTCAGACATTGTTATCAGCATATGGGAGGTACGAGTTTGCATAAGGGAGCTGCATTTTGCATCGATTTTGGTATAGGATTGGAGAGCTGCCTTTGGAGGATCATTTCAATATTGTTGGCATTGAATATTGAAGGGAGAGGATCTGATATTAATTTTTGATTTCTGAAGATTAAATTCAGTCACATCAAGGGCGTCATTGAAGGCACGATTTTGCTTGCAAGTGCCTATTCCTCCATTGATTTCTCCTCCAGCTTGGAGCGCTCACTTCCAAGGGTCTTGCTGATCAGTTTTGGTGCTAAGGTCTGGAATCTTTGGTATTGATTTTATTAAAATCATAATCCTCAGAACAGGGGCGGCTGCTTCAGAAATTCAATTTGGGCTTATGAGGTCATCATTTCATGTGATATTGCTTGCCTCTTCATCAATGGCATATGGTGATTTTATATATCAGGTTCCTTTTTGATTTTCATGCATTTTCATGATTATATAGATGCATTTTATAGAGCTGCTGTAGGTGTTTATTTGTATCATACTTGACTGTAAAATGTATTTGATGTAAGCCAAGAGTTTGGCATTCAAATTGTTACCATTAAAAGGAAGGTTGCATGTTCAATAAAGATATCATCAGCTGGGAGTTATATATGGTTGTAATGATCATTTGAATATTGTATGAGGATGTATGCCAACTGTTTGACATAATGTCAAGTGGCTATAGGTGCATGTTTTACATTTAGAAGTCATATATATGCATTGAATATTGTCAAAAGAAGTTGCACATTCATGCTAGGACATTGTTTAGTCAATTTAGAGTCATTCTCACTGATGCTAAGAAAAGAGTCATTAAAGCAAACTGAAATGTTATATCAGTCATATGACCCTTAATTGTGAATTGTTTGACGAAATTCTTTGAGCCTTCAATCAGCATTTTAAGGTCAGATTTGAGCAGGGTCATTATAGTTACCATCTGTCCATGCTGAGTGCAAGACTTCCTCCAAGCGGTCAAGGCATCTTGAGTACTCTGAATAAGCCTGGAGAAGGTTGAGGTATTTTCAAAATCATCCTGCACAAAAGCCTTCACCTCAGAAAAGAAAGGGGCCAATCTACTCTTTAAACCATTTGCAGTCACCTCCTCGGAAGTCAATCTCCAAGCAAAGATAGCCTCAAGCGTGTTCAGGACTCCATCTATAATATTCCCCATGGCCTAAGTAGCCGGTTCGGGTATGGGTTCAGATACGGGTTCAGGTTCGGGTTTGCCGGTTCGGCAAATTTTTTTTTTCCTAGGGTTCGGGTTTGGGTACGACTGTACTATATATATATATTACATAAATTTTAAAATTTATAAACATAATGATAATGCCATAGACTCATAAGCATGCTCAAAATTATAATCATATGATCATAATGCCATAATGCCATAGAATATTGAAACAATGAAATACGCCATACGGTAATACCTCATATAATCTGTAATCATATTCTTAATTTGCAAAAAAGTAAATAGTAAATACTCAAGTCTTAAAATGTCATTACACATTGAAAATTAAAATTACAATCAAGAAAATATTTAATTCAGTATTACTATTCTTCAAATTCATCATCCTCATCATCCTCAATTGGTTCAATAACTTCAATTTCATTTGAGGCACCATCAATTGAATTGCCACTCCCACTAGGTGCATTAGTTGCCTCATTGTCATCCATATAAGCCAAGGTAAGTTGTGCAATTGTAGCATCTAAATCAGCACACTCAGGGGTGAGATCCCAATTCTTTGACACACCCTCATTGTATTCAGGTTTCTTATGTGATAAGAGACGAAGGTTGGAGTGTACATAGACCAAATCCTCTGCTTTTTTTGCACCCAAACGATTGCGCTTGACCGAGTGGATGGAGTATGTACTCCAATTCCGCTCAGCTGAAGAGGAACTTGCAACCTGTTGATTATGCACACAACATTTAGTAATTACTATTAGTATTTAATTTTACTTGCCGATAATAATCATAATATATAGCATAATAGCATTGAATGAAAAATGAAAAAATAAATAAATAAAAAGATTCATACTTGGGAGAGTATTTTAATTGCAAGAGGTTGCAAGTAAATGGAGCCTTGACCATGTAGATACCACCAATCATCAGCATCTTTCCTATATCTGTCTAGATGAGCAGAAACATCATGATTTTTTGCAGCTATGAATTGGCTAAACTCGCCCATGACAATGCTTTGGATTTCTTCATCTACAAATATCTTTCTAAATGCAGCCTTATAGCCAGCAGCAACCTCTAAATCCCTATATGGTGCCATCCTCCTCGGCAATGAAAGTATCTCTTTGCTATAATACTTTGGTGACAAAGCAAATGCTAAGAGATGTAAAGGGGTGGTCATCTTGTTCCAACGGTCAACAATAATAGTTTGCACAGTTTTGAAAAATGATTCCGTTGGGTCATGTTCCTTGGCATCTATTATTGCTCTTATTTTCTCCACCATAGAATCCATGCCATCATAAATTTCACCCAAACATGGGCGATCAGTATCAGTATACCTAATCATGCTCATAATAGGCTCGGTGAAATTTAAAACATATTCCACACGAGCCCACCACTCATCATCTAAGATCATTGCTTTCACTTTTTGGGCTCTTTCTGTGCTTGATTGCCTCCATACACTCCACAAACTGTTGATGACCATAGAACCCAAGGCTTGTCGCACCTTCACAAGTCATCTTAAGACAATTGTGTGAGATGCAAATCGAGTTTCAGCAACCTAACATTGTAAGAAAATGCATGTCACAAATCAGCAATGAAAAATTAAAATAAAAAAATAAAAAATTATATTAAAAAATCAGATTTAAATTACCTTAAGCAACTCCAACTTGGAGAAGGTCCTGAAGATGGCTTGTGACATATGATGATTAGTCACAAACATTTGGATCTCCTCACCCTCTGCGTAGATTTGCTTGACCCACTCAATTTGTGTACCAATCTTTTGCATTATCAAATTGAGTGAGTGGACTGCACATGGTGTCCAAAAAATGTGACCATATCTAGCCTCCACTATAGCCCCAGCTGCCCTACAGTTTTTAGCATTATCTGTTATGACTTGGACAACGTTTTCAGGCCCCACCATTTCAATGGATTCTATGAGGATATTGGCAATAAAACTTGCATCTTTTATTTTCCCTTCACAATCAACTGCCTTCAAAAACATCGCCCCTTTAGGGGATACTGCTATAACATTGATCAATGGTCTATTTTTGCAATCCTTCCATCCATCAGAAATGATGGACACACCTGTTTCGACCCATGTATCCTTGATTACTCTCAATGCTACCTCTACTGAAGATTTCTCCTTTGCCAATAAGGTGGTCCGCACCTTTTCATACCTAGGACTAACATAATCAGGAGTTGTCTTAGAAATGGCTTTCACCATTTCCTGCCAATAAGGTGATCTAACAAGGTTGAAAGGAAGCCCATTGCCATAAATGCAACGTGCAATGCTCTCATCTGCCAACTCCCTTGCTTCATTTTTGAAGGCTCTATCCAATGGGCCTCTTTTTCGTGTCACCGAAATATTTTCTCCTTCAGAAGATTGTGCCATTTCCATGAAAGGATGTGGGCCAGCCGGTTCTGATAAGCCACTAAGTCTTTGCGAGCTTTTGCTTTTATTTTTACCTTTCTTCATAAGAGGATGGTCTGTAGCCTTTGGTGTTTTGAATGCATTGTCAGCATCCTCTTGTTCTTTAATATAACCCATTATTTGATCCTTTGTCAACCCTTTTTTATTTGGCCCAAGGCAAGGTTTTATTCCTTGATTACCAATAGCACATAAATGGGCTTTCACTCGAAAGTACGAGCTCCTATATGTAGTTCCACATTGGCTGCAACGCCAAACATAACCCCCACCACCGGGAAGTTGTTGAATCATTGTCATATGTCGCCAAAGAGGTGAGCCTGGATCATATTTAAATTGACTCTCTGCACCCATTCCAACTGAAGTAGAACTATCGGCCATTTTGTATGAAGATATGAACCTAAAATAAATAAAAAACAAGTAATTTTTTTTAGAAAAAATGGGCATTATAACCCCTTATTTTGCATAAAATGTTCTTAAAAAATTTCAAACCTTACTAGAAAAAGAAAAAAAAACTTGAAAAATCTTCAAAAAAATTATTGAAAACTAAAAAAAAGAGGATAGATTCACTCACCTTTGATTGCTTGATCTTCTTAGTGCACCTATTCCTCTCTTGTTTCTATCAGTTGAACTCCTTCATAGCTCTTACAATCTCACCTTCGAAAAAAAAGAGAAAACCTGCAAAAATCAACTATTTTAGCTTGGAGGCAAAAAAATGGTGTTTTTGCTCTTTTGAGTTTGCAAAATGAGCCTCATTTGGTCAGCCAAGTCAATATAAGGCAATCTGGGCACTTTTTAGGGTTATGTTTTTTGTTTTTAAGTTGATATTTTGCCTTTTTTAAGGCTGGACGGCGCGGGTCCTCCCGGGTCCTTCTGGGTTCTCCCCGGGTTCAGCCAGGGTTCTTCATTTTCAACCCGGGTTCTCTGTGGGTCGTTCATAGAAGGACCCACAGAGAATCCGGGTTGAAAATGAAGAACCCAGGTGAACCCAGGGGAGAACCGAACCCGAACCCGAACCCACATGTATTTTGGCAGGTTCGGGGGGCTAAACCAAAGGACCCGGTAACAGAGCCCATGGCCTTTCTGACTCTGACCGAATCTTCCCATGCTGCGTCAAAGAAACCTCGGCCAGTGACCATTGAAGAATACAATCCAGTGAAGTCATACCTATCACCTTCCTAAATCACGCCTACCTCAACCTGTTGGTTGAAAATTTTGTATACCTTGAGGATATGCAAAATTGTGGTTTCAACCACAGCACGTGAGTTAAACTCTCCTATTTAAGGGAAGGCTCCCCCTTTTCTGTCTATTTTAACAATTCAGAAATACACTCTAACTATAAATCTATTCTAAATCTGGGTGAAACTCTGTCTTTTTCTCTTTTTCCAGAAAAGACACTTATTCTTTTCTCTTGTTTCAAAAAAGAATCACAGCTGAAAATATAAATGATTTATGAAGTAAACAAATAAAGAAGCAAAGTTTCCATAAAGGCACAAAGTCCTCCGTTGCTCCTTCGGGACGGGAAATCAAATTGAAAGCACAAAGTCTTTGACAATTTATTTTCCTATCAACCTTGTTAGATGATTTTCTGGTAACTAAGTACAGTATGTAGCAGCTCAAAATAGAAAATAAAAGCAACACAAAGTCTGCAAGTTACCCCCTTTGCTTGAGCGTTCTATAATAGCTTCAAACATGACAAACAACTCAAAGTTTGCAGTATCAAATCTGAAAACCAATCTAAAACTCCAAACGCAATAAGCAGCTCAAAGTCTGCAGAATTGAGCTTGAATCCCTCTTGTATAACACCACAAAACTCACAATCAATTCCAAATAATGTCGTCACATCACAATTTGTACCAACACAAAGTTTGGAAGCAATTTGTTTTCTTTATTGATTGCAATCTGATTTACATCTAAACTCAAAGTCTTAGAATGCATTCACAAATTGGCAGAATTTTGTTGCATTGCCAAAAGATACATAATTACAAAGGACCTCCTCAGGTATTTATAGGAGAGAGGTCATGAGAAAAAGGTGGGAGGATCCCAACTAACTTGAGAAATTATCTCAACCGATAACTAATTGCAATTGACTTATTCAAAATTACAATCCAAATCGTGATTTGTTTTGTAAGATCTTACATGTAATTACATTTTCCAAAACTGCAAGGCAAGAACACTTGCAATTGCAAAATTTTTCTTTACATATATTTTGTCGAAAGTAAAATACATAAAACAACCTAATATTTTAATTTGTTTCATTCCTATCTCTAAAAGATAAGAACTTGCTGATGATCATCTGCAACTCATTAGGATCAGGACCAAGTGTATTTTTAGCAACAACCATGGTCTTAATGATAACATCATGATTTCCGACTGTGACCTCTTCGTGTTCTTCGAAAGTAGCTTGCATCTTATCAAGGATTGTTCAATGATTGAAAAACTTGTAGATTGAATCCATGAAGAATTGATCCGAATCGAACTCCTGGTGAAGATTTGCAGTAATCTGAGAAACAACATCATCGATTGCAAGCAATTCTCTTTCATAACTTAACACTGTGCAAGGGATTTTCTTAAAGTTTGAAAGAAATATCTTGTTCAACTTCAGCATTCATCTCAAGGGCAGCTTGGATTTAAAGTTAAGTCCAAAAAGTTCAACTTTCAAGCCTTTAAGCATTTCGGGTTTTTTTAATGACTTCAGCAATTTTATAGAAGGCTGTCAGAATTTCTGGGGCATTTAGCAATTTTTATAATTGCAATTCTGGCCACAAACCCCGACTTGCACATTTTGTACCAAAAAGCCTGAAATATGAGCCAAAGTGAAATTTGCAAAAAAATGACAAAAGGAGGATTTGGCGTAGGATGAATGTGAAAATGGCGAAAGCTGATTGGTGGATGAATAGAGATGGGAAACGAAAATGTTATTGCTGGGAGAATGACGTGATGAAAAACGTATTTTGTGCATGAGGCATTTTAAGAATGGAGGCATATGGAAAGTGAATGTCAATGGAATGAAAGGAAATGAAGGGCGCATGTTATATGAAGGGATTTTGGAAAATGAAAGAAGTGAAAAATGCATGACGTTTTTCACTAAAATGAAGGAATAGAAATGCATTTTTATGGAAAAGCGTAAGGAATAGAAAAAAGAAAAATTGTTAATATGCAAAAGAAAAACACATTTTTCTTTAACTAAAAATGTTTGGAATGAACAAGAAAAGGCAAATATATTTGTAAAGAAGATGACGTTTCTATGTAGGTGAAAAAAGAAAAACGCGTTTTAATAAATTTACCAATGTAAGAAATGAATAAAGAAAAGACAAAGGCGAATGAATATGACGTTTCAGTATGGAGGTGAAGAAAATGCGTTTTATACAAGACATTTTTTAAAACAAAAGACGTTGGAATGAGAGGTAAAAGGTATGAATATAAATCGCGTTTTTGACACAAAAATGATAAACAACAGAAAATGTTATAAAGAAACAAGGAAATAAAGAACATATCTGAAAATAAGAAGAAAACCCTAGGCGCAGGAATGGCATCGGACTTTTAAGATGCAAACGCAAGTATTTCAAGAGAAAGTCGGGCCTTTTTGATGCAAATGCAAGTCTTCTCTTGCAAAAACGAGCTTTCAAAATGACACTGCAAATGTTTTAAAAAGATTCGGACTTTTTCAATCACTTTACAAGTGAGTTCAAGCTTTTTACATGTCATTGCAAGTTATTTTAAAAGAAAATAGGGGCTTTTGAAAGACTTAACAAGTGAAATGACTAAAATCGGAGTTTTTATCACTACATTGCAAATGCAATTAAGTGAAAATCGGGCCTTTTGGCCCACTTAACAATTTTATTTTAGTCAAAAATGAGCATTTTGGAAAACTTGGTCAAAATCGGACTTTTAGACAACTAAAGCAATTTCGGAACTTTTTCAAGTTTTAGCAATTTGCTCTTAAGCCAAAATTTTCCTACTTGCAGTGAGGTTACAAAAACCCGAATTTGACCAAAAACACACTGAAAAAGACTCAGAATTCTACGAAAACGGACGAGAATGTGTAAAAAGTGGTAACCCAAAGGACTATAGACTTAAAATTGAGATTTGTTGATCTTTGCACCTCGAAATGCGTGCCCTAGAAGAGAAAATCTTCAAAATTAATCAAAATTTTGATTAGTTGTCTTGATTTTTAACAAGTCAAAAATCTGGGACAACACAACCAAAGTCCACAAGGGCATATGCATCAAAGCCTCTAAATGCTAAACAACCTTGTTCTGGTAGATGCGAGCCTCACCCCGGGCTTGATCAACTTCATCCATTCGTGCCATAATGCCAGAGGCCTGCTGATAGGAATGAGCAAGATCCTCCATAAACTTCTTCGTCTTGGCGCGAACATTAGCAACCCATTTATCTACCTGCTGTGCCATCCTCCTCTAGTCGTCCAAGCCGCTAAATGATTCTCTGGGAAACTCGGCTAGGAGCTCAATTACCGGATTCTCTTGCCCACAAGGATGAGACAAGTGTTGCACATATCCAATCAATGTTTTGTGCTCCCTCTTTAATCTTTTATATTTGCCTTCAGTTCAGAGCAGCCTATCCTTGAGCGCTTGATAGGAGTTATTGCACTCTTCAATTATCTGTGTTCCAGTGGGGCGGCCCAACTCCATGGTAGTGATCACCTGTATTGGGTTGTATCAGCCATTACCTGTACTTGAGAGGCCATAGGAGGACATTAGTATGGATTTTGTTCTTGGTTTGCTGAGGATGCAGAGAGGGCATGATTCCATAGTTGTGGTGGTGGATAGATTTTTGAAGATGGCACATTTCATTCTGTGTCATAAGACCAGTGATGTTCATGTTGTAGAGTTATTTTTCAAAAAGGTGCTAAGACTACATGGTCTACCCATGAGCACAGTTTTAGATTGAGATACCGATTTTATTGGGTATTTCTGGAGGACATTGTGGAAGAAGTTGAAGACTGATTTAAATTTTAGTCTTGTACATCATCCACAAACTAATGGAAAAACAGAGGTGGTGAATAGGATTTTGGGCAACTTGCTAAGATGCTTAGTAGGAGACAAACCCAAAGGATGGGATTTGATTTTACCACAGGAAGAATTTGCTTATAACAATTATGTCAACAGGAGCACTAGTAAATCACCATTCTAGATTGTGTATGTGAGTAGTCCAAGAACTACTTATGAACTGAGAAATATGGATAAGGGATAGAAGAGTAGTGCCGAGGCTAAAGATTTTGCTAAGCACTTGAAGAATTTGCATGAAGAGGTGAAGAAACATATACATAAGATGAACTCTTAGTATAAGGCTAAGGCATATCATAAAAGGAGGTATAAGGAGTTCTAGGTAGCAGATGAAGTCATGGTTTGTTTGCGAAAGGAGAGGTTTCCAGTTGGTACATACAACAAGTTGAAGATGAAGAAATTTGGACCATGAAAGATCCTGAAGAAGAATGATTCGGAAAATGCTTATGAGGTAGAGTTGCCGAGTGAGATTCATGTTTTACCTATGTTTAGCATTGCCGATATGACAGAATATCCTGAAAGAGATAAGGAGAAGGAATTGATAGAGGCATAGTGGAACATTCTAGTACCTATTTCAAAAAAGGAAGAGATAGAAGAAATTTTGGATAACCGTGTGGGTAGAAGCACAAGAAGTAGGTAGTATGCAGAGTATTTGGTGAAATGGAAAGGGAGGCCTATTGAAGATTCATCATGGTTATCTGAGGCTGAGGTTAACCATCTTGGTTTCTCTCTAATTCCTAAGAAGTGATAGGGTCACTTCTCAAATTACCCCGAGTGTCTGATGCAGGAGCATTTCAGAGTACTAGCAATATTGCATCAACCAAAAAGATAAGAATTTTGGTGTGACATGGTTGAATAACATTTTATATTATAATGTGTTTATCTTTGTCCAAAAAACCAAAATTTAAATAATTGGACAAATTTTGTTTGCAAGTTGTGATGGGAAAAATTTGTTGGAAAATTGTAATGTCCCCAAAATTTGGATGAAATGATTTAATTATTTATTATTGCCTAAGTATCAAGTTGATTTAAAAGGTGATATTAAATAATTAATAAAACACGATAATAAAGTGACTTAGGTGAAATATTCAAAATGTGACCTTATGAAGTTTATTAAAGTGACTAAAGTAAATATTTCAAAAAGAAAAGAACTTTATTCAAAAGTCACTTTATTATTGAATGGAAAAATACAAAAGGGGAAAAAAAGAGAAACATTCGTCACTTTTGAAATGAACATATTTTTCATCTGAGTGAACCTTTTTGGTGTGGGTTTTTGGAACCCTAGCTTCTGTTTCGGCTGTGAGACATCAGTCCTTGCAAAAATCCTAAGTGTTTTCAGGTCACCATTTGTGCAGTCAAGCTTAGAGCCAGTTTGGAGGAGATGAAACAAAGTATTTTCTGATTTTCGTGATTATCCTTTCAGTGAGTTTTTGGCTACTTCACAGGTGTGATTTCAAGGCATTACACATTCCTTTGAGGGTGTGGCTTTAGGAATAAGCCATAGGCATTTCATTTACAGGCATGAGAGTCAGGAGAAAGGGTTGTTTATCAGATTTCTGGGCAAGCTGAGAAAAACGTGTTTGCAAAAGGAAGAAACGACTTCCTTACTCTCACAGCAGGACATGGCTATTGGAGAGAGGTCTTAAGGAGGGCGTCTAGAAGAGTTAAGGCAGGGTGTTACACTTTTTAGAAGAGGCGATCATCCTAGAAGACATTCCTGATGTTGAACACGAATTCTGGGCCATGTTGAAGTTGACTTCTTCACCTACAGGCTGAAAATGAATTGTAACCAGGTCTAAGTTATTTACACTTTATATCTAGTAGCTTGTGTGTTAGAAAATTCTTGGGACTTGTTGTGACCTTTTTCACACATCGCCCCATTGCAAATGGGGACCCCCCTACTTTTGGCTTTGCTTTTCGATTGTTTTGTCGTTGTCTCTCTTTTCTACTGTCTATCTTTCCGGGATTGTGCTCGTCATTGAGTTTGAATTGAAATTTTGGCTAAGTTTAAGAATTAGGGTTTTGAACTCTCCAGCCGATTTAAAATCAAATGAAGTAATCAAGTTGAAATTTAACCTTGACATTGTTGTCAATGTGCTTCCAGCAGGCTTCCATTGAAATTTCATTAGATTCTGACTACTTACTATTTTTAGTAAATGTGTGATTTGGAGCATTCCGTCAGCATTCTTGAAGTTTTAACGGTCACACCGCATTCAGAACACTTCAAGCTGCTCGTGTGCAAAATTTGAGCTAAAACGGACAACTTGCTATTTTTAGCAATCCAACTTTCGGAGTAGATTTCAAGGTTTAAACGAAAAAAATTTCAACGCATGTCTACATATTCCTTTTGGGTTTTTCGAGACCTTCGCAATAGTATAGCATGCAAAGTGAGACGACAACTTTCAGAGTTCAGCCTTCAGAGGCTATTTTTAGGGTTTGCATGTCAGGGTTTTCTTTGCATGTCGGCATTTTCCTTGTGGCTTTTTCGAGAGCTTTGCAGTTATGTGACATGCAAATCGAGATGGCCACTTATTTGGGAACTTGCTATTTTTAGCAGATGCATCCCGACAGCCACTTCCCAGCACTTCAAAATCACGAGCTGATCGCAATGCAACAGAAACGAGAACAAACGAAGATCATTTGATACGCATGCAAAGCAAATTAGGGTTTCCAGCTTCAAGGCCTGAAAAGAGGGGTAAAAAGTCAAAAATTTTGAAAACCGGTGTAAACCACCGCAATCAGCGTCCTTCAAGCTATCTGCTGGTAAAATTTGAAGACAAACATAGCACTTACTATTTATAATAAGTCATTTTGGAAACAGGCTAAAAATAGCAAATCAGTTGCATGCGCTGATGTCAGCAGGAAGGTCACGTGGTAAGGAGCACGTCATTCAAATTTCAAGTCAATCGTAGCTATGGAGGTATCATAAGCAGGCAGTTACTATAAATAGTAAACCACCTTCAAAAATGTGCTAAAATAGCAAGTCAACTCAGAATGGTAGTGTCAATAGGTTGATGAAGTCGTGCGGATCTAGTGTACAAAATTTCAAGTCAATCCGAGCTTCAGAAGTATGAAAATCATGGGACTTGTTGTGACCTTTTTCACACATCGCCCCATCCAAGATGGGGACCCCTAATTTTTGCTCCATTCTGGTCGTTTTGGCTTTGGTTTTTGGTCTCTCTCTCTCTGTCTGTCTCTTTTCTGATGGTCTACTTCCCGGGATTCCTCTGCCGTTGAGCTTAAAATGCAAAAATTCTGGCCAAGTCTGAAAATTAGGGTTTTGTCTTCCTGGTCAGTATAGGGGTCGAATAAAGTGAATAAATTGAAAATTGAACTTAACATTGTTGTTACCATGTTCCAGCACGCTTCCGGCAAATTTTCATCAGATTCTGAGGTACTTACTATTTTTAGTAAGTGTGGAATTCAGGGCAATTTGTCAGCATTTTTGAAATTTCGATCATCACACTGCATTCAGAGTGTACTAGACTGCTTGCATGCCAAATTTGAGCAAAAACAGACAACTTACTATTTTTAGCAGTCTGGCTTCCAGGGCTAATTTCAAGGTCCAGATGCAGAGATTTTCTTTGCATGTCTGGATATTCCTTCTGGGTTTTTCAAGACCTTCGCGATGATGTAACATGCAAAGTGAGATGACAACTTTCAGAATTCAGCCTTCCGAGGCTATTTTTAGGGCTTGCATGTCAGGGTTTCTCTTGCATGTCAGGTGATTCCTGATGGGTTTTTCGAGAGCTTCGCGATGGTGTGACATGCAAACGAGGATTCTGTTGACGTGGTTTTTGAGACCGCACCAACACAGAATAAAGTTGCCAATGGCTTCCCTATTCTTTCTTGATCAAAGTATTCCGCACGCTAAGATTGCCAGAAAGTTCGTGCGTTCAACCCCAAGGTTCCTTAAGTGCGAATAGGCTCAGTTTGGCTCGATGTGATATTGCTGGTATGTTCAAGGGGACTTACACAATTGTTCGGCGGCTAACAACAAACAGTAGGCTAAGGGCTTTCGTGTGATTCAAATGATTTGGCAGGTGAGAGCAAGTTTCCTAATTCTAACCGGAAATGTGCGGAAAGTAAAGGGGGTTTAGGGCCTAAGAAACTAACATTCTATTCTAAATGCAGGATATGTGGGGGTTCATTTCAATAGACTTCAACCAGATTTCACCTAGCCTCCGTCGGACAGCTTCAGTAAAATCGGTGCAATCTTCAAGGGGAATAGCAAAAGATGTTCAAATTATGACTTAACATACATACACCATCAGAACGACGCATGTAAGCATGTAAACCACAACCGAAGTTAAACTCAAGGTAATGTCCAGTTGACCACGCAAGGCGGACTTATCATCAACAAGCCGCTAGTGGTATGGAATAAAGCGAAGCTATCTCAATAAAACACCACACATCAAAGTAAGCTACTTGCATGAAATTAAGCTACTTGGATACGAAAGGAAGAAGAAACCTTGCTAGCATTTCATGACAAGACGAATTCCATCATCAATGAAAAGATCTATTATCATAAAATGTGTTACACAACAATCTCTTCAAAAGTTTTCAAAGGGAAAACTTTCTTTCTTCTCCAAATTATGCAAAAATGCTCTACAATGCTACACTATCTAGCTCTAATACTAATACTCTCTCAATGTCTACTCTGATTCTAACGCCTCTACTCTAATGAGATTACAAATGAGGGGGACTCCCCCTTTTATAGCTAGCCAAGTCCCAAAAGACGGCTAGGGTTACAATCAATAGAGTGGCCAGAATCGTGCCACCTCAGCCCTAAATAATATTGCCCTAAAAACCGCCACAAAGGAGAGTGGGGTAATAAATGCGCCATAATGTCCACCATCATCCTTCTAGAAGATTCCATTTGTAGACGCGTTCACACTGCTCTCGATCTTCTTTCTTGGCGTCGTTCTTTGATTTCTTCCACTTGAGGGCCTTTATCTTCGTCACTTTGAGCCTTGAAAATGTTTCTTCAACACTTAGCCATTTTCTTGCAAATTTTCCTCCTTCGAGATTGAAACTTGTAACTTTATCTTCCTTCGAAGGTTGTGATATCATCGTGCTTCACCACTTCCCGACATCGCGCTCTGGCTTCAACGTTCCTCCTGCAAAGCAAGCGAGGAGAAGAGGTATTAGAATACTTCATGATATAAACTTAACTTACTTACCTGATTTTCATGCTTTGATCTCCAAGCGTTCATCGCCCACTTTGTGTTCAAGTTCATGCCTTAGACAAATTTCCATCCTTGAGAACTTCATTTCACCTGCTGGAGCTCTGACAACCTTGATTTTATCCACCTCTGGCTCAAGGAAACTATCTTTACGAAGGATTTAAGCAAATTCACCTAGGCAGTTTCTTTCAAATTCATCGTCTTGGAGGATTTCACCTTGAAAATACGTTTTCTTCACATTTGCCTTAGAAAATTTTCGACTTTCCTTTAGGAAATTCATCAACCTGGTGCCCGCTTGAAATCTTCATCCCAGAATCCTCGACAAATTGTGGAAGACCTTAAAATCAACTCCTCATCGACAATCTTCGATACCCAGAAGAAAATTTTCTCCAGAACGCGTTGAATTCATGGGTGCCCAACGAACGGGTTCATTTTATTTCTCTGAATTTTGAACCTTAGAAAATATTCTTTCATCAAATTTAAATCCGTTCTTCGATCCCCTCTGAGAATTTCTTGTTGCTCTGACTTGGAAAATTTTATTCCTACACTGCCAACATCTTTTGACTCCATCACTGGCAAAATTCACTCTGACCTCGGGAAAATTCACCATCTCACCAGACTTAGGCATATTTTCTAGAGGAGAAAACATTTTGTGCCTTAGAAATTTTAAATCACTTCGAATTTTTTTTTTTTTAAATGCCTTGGGCGCATTTTATATCTCATGAGGGATATATTCCAATGCCTAGCATATTTATCTCACCACCTTGAGCGCATATACAACTTGAAGGAGGATAAAACCACGCCTAGAAAATATCTCCATACTCCACACGTCTTAAAAAAAAATTTCTAACACCTTATAACTCCCACCACTCTTGGCGCATACAGCACACTTGAGGGAAACAAAAAACCACGCCCAACACACCTTGCAACATTCTACAACACCTTGGGCGCATTTGAGGCTAGGAAAGGAATAACGCCTAGCATCTACCTTGTATTCACCATGCCATTGAGGAATTTACTCGCCTTTTACCTTACTTACCACCACCACCCACTTTGCATTTACTTTTACCAGCTAAACTTGGCGCATTTGAACATGCAAGAGGGATGACTCTTCATATTCCATTGTTTTGTCTTCACTTAACTCATTTGGGCGCATTTCCACCTAGGTGAGGGATAAAAATTGTTGACTTGTTGACCTTTTTGAACTTGAGCGCATTTCTTATGTAGAGGAGGACGAACTTCTTTTCCAATGCCACCTTGTGACCTTTCAACTTCCCTCTTTTGTCTTGATATGCCCTCTTTGGGCGGATTTTAGCATGGGGGAAGGATAAACCTTATTGACTCCTTTGACTTTGCATGAGCGCATGTGTGAGAGAGAAGAATGAAACCCCAACGCCTTGGCATGTGACTCTTCGGCTTCTATTTTTTTGTCTTGACATGGCATGCCTTGGGCGCATTTTGCACCTCTTGCAGGATAAAAAGTGTTGACTCCTTTGACCTTTCTCACTTTGGGCGCATTTTGCCCAGGAAGGAGGATGAACTTGCTTTGACCATTTGACTTCCTTGCCTTTTGGGCGCATTTTGGCCTAGGAGGTGAATTTTTTATACTTAGAAATTTTTGGAATGTCTCCAGCTTGCTTGTGGGCGCATTTTACCCCTGGTGAAGGACGAGGTCTCAGACTTAGAAAATTTTCAACTTATTCCTCTTCAAGTTTGGGCGCATTTTGCCCCTGGAGGTGGATGAACACTTTGACTTTTCTTTGACCAGTTGTGCTTTGGGCGCATTTCTTATGTCAACTGGATGAAGCTCTAGACTTAGACAAATTTTCATCATCTTTTGCCAGCGTTCATGCCCCTGCTATTTATAGTAAATCCTCTGATTCTCAAACTTCGAAAGCTCAGATTGCCTTGAAATTTTGACCACTGGACCTTCATGACCTGGTTAGCCTGTTGACATTGCCATTTTGAGCTGACTTACTAAAAATAGCACATTTTGAGAAGTGCTTTGCTATTTATAGTAACCTCTCGTTTCTGGTACCTCCACAGCTCCGATTTGAATGAAATTTGAATGAGGCGCTCCTCACCACGTGACCTTACTGCCGGCATCGACGCATGCAGCTGATTTACTATTTTTAGCATGTTTCCAAATTGACTTACTATAAATAGTAAGTGTTCCGTTTGACTTGAAATTTCACCAGAGAAGCCTGAAGAACGCTGATCGCAGTGGTTTACATCGGATTTTGAAGATTTTGACTTTTGATGCCTATTTTTTTGGATCAATGCCTATTTTTAAACCCTAACTTGCACTGCAGATACAAAGATCTCCGCTTTGCCTTAAGCTGCATTGCGATCGGCCATGAATCACCATCGGGTATCGGACATACCCGCTAAAATAGCAAGTTCATCCTTAGGGAATCCTTGTTTGCATGTCACACCATCGCGAAGCTCTCGAAAAACCCATGAATCACCGACATGCAAAAGAAACCTTGACATGCAAACCCTAAAAATAGCCTCAAGGCTGAATTCTAAAAGTGGTCGTCTCGACTTGCATGTTACATCATCGAAGGTCTCAAAACCCGAAGGAATATCCACATGCAAAAGAAACCTTGACATGCAAACCCTAAAAATAGCCTCGAAGGCTGAATTCTCGAAAGTGGTCGTCTCGACTTGCATGTTACATCATCGCGAAGGTCTCGAAAAACCCTGAATGAATATCCGCATACGCAAAGAAAATCTCTGCATCTGGACCCTGAAATCTGCCTCGGAAGCCGGACTGCTAAAAATAGTAAGTTGTCCAATTTTGCTCAAATTTTGCACGCGAGCAGCCTGATATGCTCTGTATGCCGTGTGATGATCGGAATCTCAAAATAGCTGACAAATTGCCCTGAATTTCACACTTACTAAAAATAGTAAGTATCCGGAATTTGATGAAATTTTGCTGAGAGCCTGCTGGAAGCAAGCTAACATCAATGTTAAGCTCAATTTTCAAGTTATTCACCCTATTCGACCTCAAATTGGCTGGAAAGACTCAAAACCCTAATTTGCAGACTTGGCCAAATTTCACTCGTCTAAGTTCAAAGATGGGAACGTCCCCGGAAAGAAGACCATAGAAAAGAGACAGACGAAGAGAGAGAGAGACAAAAACCAAAGCCAAAAAGACCAGAATGGAGCAAAAATTAGGGGTCCCCATCTTGAATGGGGCGATGTGTGAAAAGGTCACAACATCTGGCATCCCCACGGGAAAGTGTTGAAAAACACTTTAAGAATTGAACCTTGATTAATCTTCCTCAAACCATCATACGGAAGGATACTCACTCAAAAGGGGAGAAAAATCCGGTATTGGATCAGAACACTTTCATCTAAAACCTTGTGAGTGTGTGCATGCATTCCATCTCTAAACCATTTCGACTTCCGGAATCGGCCGCAGCAGGTTATATAAATATCTTAACTTCAAAAGCATCCTGGACATTGCCTCGCTGCCAGTCAGGCGTCCATAGCCCCGACGAGGTTGTCGCCACAATTCTCATGAATATTGCTCCACTGCCAGCCGGGCGTCCATAGCCCCGGTGGAGTTACTCGTATGTTCCCAAAACCAATATTTCATAATATTTCTTCATTTTCATTTTCTTGATATTTCAGATATTTCTTTCAAGCACATTTTCTTTTCTTTCTTGATTTTCCGTCAATTCTTCAATTGGCTGGAAGGCAATGAAGCCTCCAATGGGTTTGAGAATTGTAGTGGCGCTGAAGCAAGATGTAAGATTTTCACCTGCCAAAACCTTTCCCAAAAAACCAAAATGACTCAGAATGAAGGTAGGTAAGATTTTAGAGGCCTTTAGACTCGTGTGTTGAGACACAATAACGGATTAACCTCCCGAGACGAGTTCAATCTCTAACTGGATGATAACAAGAGGAAAACAACCTTAGTCCTTTTCAAAAAAATTATGCAAATTCCAGTGAAAGAAACCACGTTGTGAAAGTTAAAACATCATCACCTCATCGCAACGGGAAAACCCTAAAATCCTTGCCCATTCCAAACCAAAACCACTTGAGCGGACAACTCAAGGGACGGAAACGCCAAACCAAAAACCAAAGGGCAACAAACCAAAACCAAAACAAAGGAAAACAGAAAAGCAAACGGAAAGCAAACAAACGGGAAAGCAAATCTAATCTAACTATATTACAAGGTAGGCTCTCAGAGAGAACCTAGGGTTGGAAATAATGCTTGAGGAATCTCCCATCATCTGGCAACGAGATATCCCCTCTTGTTCTTGTTCGTAACTTAAATGCATCATCTCCCAGGATCTCAGAATTTTGACCAGGGTCCAACCATGATTTGTCGATCCATCCGTTCATGACCCTTTGATGTATGGTGAAACTTCCCAGAGTTTCATCTCTTTTCTCTTCCAAGCGCGTCGGCTGGGAATACCTAGTTTGAACCCAATCTTCTTTCTTATGGACTTCTCCACATTCTTCTTCTAAAGTGACTTGTTGAATCATCTCCGGGACTTGTTCTGAGGAGGTCTTACCCATGGCACTTGTGTTCTCTGAATAGAAAGCTTCGTAAATGGGTAACGATAAGTCTCTGATGGGGGCACTTTCTGCATCTTGCTCTACATCTTTTAACATAGAATCTTTGAACGTCTCTTCATTCTCATTCCTACTTGAATCATTTTCAATCAACACTTCGGTGAAGGCAGGGGTATCCCCTGAAAACCTCTCTCCCTCCGGGCTTTGCAGTGTGAGGACTTCTTTCTTAACAGGCTTGTACGTACCCAAATCAGTTTCCATGAATAAAACATCACTATTTTCACCACATTCTGTAATCATTAATTTGAGCCGTGGTGTACTTTCGATCTTTATCTGATTCGGAACTCCCTTCCAAGGCAACCACATGTGGGAGAAGTCAGTCGCAATGTATCCATTCAATTTTCTGGACCAATCTCTGCTTAATAGCATGCCATAACCATCTGGTATATCCACAACTGATATGTCGATGCGACTCTGAATTCTGGGATCCGCCGCTAGCTGCATATGAATACCATTTAATTCCCCTACAACTGGAACTTCCGTCTTATCCAGCTGAGTCACCTTCTTGTTGGTTTTGAGCGGGATTATACCCAACGCCTGACATACCTTCAAAGGCATGACATTACTTGATGCACCGGAATCAATCAGACAATTGTGTAGTAACTTTCCAAAAATTCTAACTGAGACCAGAAACGGGGCTGGCTCACCCCTCCCCTGATAAAGTATGACTGGCTTCCTCCTTTCATCTACTGAAGCATCCTTCTTTTCATCCTTTTTGTCTACTGAAGCTTGATTGTCTTGAACAACCTGTCTTGGATTTTGCGTTTGCTCTTGTTTTTGCTTTTGCTCCGCAGGAATATTGAACCGTTTCTTTTTATCTTCGATCCATGACTTTTCAGGAGCATTTGAAGAACCTTGTACCATACCTACGAAGTTTTGAGGTTGTTGCGGAGCTTCCCAAGTGTCAAAAGGCGCGTGAGGCACTTCTTCTACCATATTTGCACTTTGCACAGGACGAGACTGTGTGTTCACGGGAGGATTCCTTGATGAACTAGGTATTTCTTGGGAAGTATCCTTCACAATGGGCATCTCATATACACTTTTCAGAATTGTATCTCTGACCTCTGAAATCTTCATTAACTCGTGTAAGGGGAGACTAACCTTTATCCTTTTGAACTCTTCTAATACATAAGAACCAAGTCTTTTCACGTCCTCTCTAGGAAGACTCTCCTTTGGTTCCCGCCCAACTTGAGGAGCGGGTTGTTGAATAACTTGTTGTCCACCTCCACCTTGTGTTGTATTCTGCCGCCTGTACTCTGGAGAATCTCTAGGTAAACCTGGATTATTGCTTGCATTGGGATGTGGCGGAGTTGTAAAATTATTAGGAGGTATTGATGATGTAAGTGGCTCTTTCTGATGATAATTCCTTTGATACACTTTAGGAGCTTCACCTCTAGTAGTTTGAAGAGCTTGTACCTCCCCTCTTCCTTCCACCAAGACGCTGTTGTTGAGAGGCGGAAAAACATAACCATCCCTATAAAGAGACTCTTCTGGTGAAGTATATGTGGCATGGACTTCTGACGGTATTTGAAACTCTGGCATCCCCACAGGAGCGTTTGCTGAAGCTGATGGAAATTGTTGATTAACTGGTGGGAACGTGTAACTCTGGAATTCAGGCGAGGAATTGTAATCTTCTATTATCAACGCTTGATCATATCTAGGTGCTGGGACTAATTCATATCCTGTAACTGGAGGAATTTCTGTGGCCCCTGTATTACTTGCTTCACTTTTGAGAATGCCAGCCACCACTTGGAATTCATGGCACTGAAGCTCAGAATGCTGGTTCGTGTTATGCAACCTACACCATCCTGATGAGGCAGTTTCGGTCATATAAATTCTATCCGCAGGACGATTTTCGGGAGGTGGCGGATTATCCAAAGGTGATGGGACACCTCCATTGTTGGGTCCTGTATTCCAGGACCTCTTCTGAAATCCTTGATTGTTATTTCTATACCCATAATTGTTTTCATGACTATATCCTTGATGGGTATCCTGATGACTTGGAGGATTATGCTGATATCCTCGGTTAGCACCTTGGTGTGCCTGATAATTTCGTGGCATAGCTTGTGTCTGATTATTTTGACTTTTGAGGTGAGTCACCTCAGCTGACAGCCTCTTCACTTGTTCTATCAAATCTTTCATTTCATCTTTCTCCTCTGAAGTTTTCATTGGCGGCACTGTGTTTTGGAGATAAACAGGCTGTGGGACTTGCGTCTGGGACAAAGGCATCCCAGGATGGAGAACTAACTGACTTGATGGTGCTTGAACTTGATAAGCTGGCTGTGGAATTGCATTTAATGCCGGAACTTGTTGATTCCATGTTGAGCCGAACATTGGCATTTGATTGTTTGTCGTAGCCAGGCCGGTGTAGAGTACGGGCCCAGTTATATTCTGTCCTAAACCTTGACTTACTTCAACAGCTTTAGCGTAAGCTTGATTTATATTTGCTGGAGTGGGGTGAGATCTTACGAACATTGCAGTCAAAGGATCAAGTGCTGAATAGTAGCTTTCTCGAGCGTCATCAATGACATAAGGAGTGCGTAACCTATTGAGGGCCTTTTGGAATCTATTGTTGAATGCATGAATGGGCTCTTTGTCTTGTCTTCTCACTTCTGCAAATTGACGATAAAGCTCTACAGGGGTGGCTGGTATACCAAACTTTCCGATGAAGGCCTCCTTCATCTGCTCCCATGTTCTTATAGACCCCACTGGTAGGTGAATAAACCAAAAATGAGCCTCTTCTCCCAAAGAATATGGGAATAGGCGGCAAGCCACGTCTGCATACCCAATCTGCCTATTGCGTAGGTGACCTTCAAACATCTTGATATGGTCCTCGGCCGTGTAGTTAACATCATTGGCAATGAACTTAGGACAAAAATTTTCAGGATTCTTTGGCATCTCATGGTAGTCTTGAAACTCTAGCGGAGATGGGTTAGTAACCAACCATGTAGCACCGTTTGGAGCGGGTTGACCTCCTTGCTGACCTCCTGGTTGACCTCCCGGTTGAGCCATTGCTTGAACTGGTAGTCGCCTTTGATACACAATCACTTGAGCTGGCTGTTGTACAACAGCTTGAACTTGTTTCGGCTGAGCAAATCTCGAAGCACTAGGTGGAGTTCTAAACAAACTTGAAATTTCTTCTCCACTTGTTTCTCCTTGAACCTCTTCACTTGAACCGACTTCTTCACTTGACTTAGCTTCCTTACTTGAATGACTTTCTTTCTTCTTCCTTGATCTCGTAGGTAGCTCTAACTCCACAAAATCTTTATATGAACTAGGCGTAGACCTCAAGATCCTCTTCAACTTGTTTGGCGAAAATGAACTGATACGATCCAGGATGTAGCTGATTGTTCAACTCTGAGAGAACACCATCTTGACTTCTGATAATTTTCTCCAATGGAACTCTTGTACTTCAGACCCTTTCTACTTCAACACAACTGTATGCTGTCGCTGTTAATGCATTCGCCCTCCTTCTAGCGCCAATTCTGTTGACGTGGTTTTTGAGACCGCACCAACACAGAATAAAGTTGCCAATGGCTTCCCTATTCTTTCTTGATCAAAGTATTCCGCACGCTAAGATTTCCAGAAAGTTCGTGCGTTCAACCCCAAGGTTCCTTAAGTGCGAATAGGCTCAGTTTGGCTCGATGTGATATTGCTGGTATGTTCAAGGGGACTTACACAATTGTTCGGCGGCTAACAACAAACAGTAGGCTAAGGGCTTTCGTGTGATTCAAATGATTTGGCAGGTGAGCGCAAGTTTCCTAATTCTAACCGGAAATGTGCGGAAAGTAAAGGGGGTTTAGGGCCTAAGAAACTAACATTCTATTCTAAATGCAGGATATGTGGGGGTTCATTTCAATAGACTTCAACCAGATTTCACTTAGCCTCCGTCGGACAGCTTCAGTAAAATCGGTGCAATCTTCAAGGGGAATAGCAAAAGATGTTCAAATTATGACTTAACATACATACACCATCAGAACGACGCATGTAAGCATGTAAACCACAACCGAAGTTAAACTCAAGGTAATGTCCAGTTGACCACGCAAGGCGGACTTATCATCAACAAGCCGCTAGTGGTATGGAATAAAGCGAAGCTATCTCAATAAAACACCACACATCAAAGTAAGCTACTTGCATGAAATTAAGCTACTTGGATACGAAAGGAAGAAGAAACCTTGCTAGCATTTCATGACAAGGCAATTCCATCATCAATGAAAAGATCTATTATGCCGCGTGTTACACAGCAATCTCTTCAAAAAGGTTTTTCAAGGGAAAACTTTCTTTCTTCTCAAATTATGCAAAATGCTCTACAATGCTACACTATCTAGCTCTAATGCTAATGCTCTCTCAATGTCTACTATCTACTATTCCAATGTCTAATTCTAATGAATTACAAATGAGGGGGACTCCCCCTTTTATAGCTAGCCAAGTCCCAAAAGACGGCTAGGGTTACAATCAATAGGAGTGGCCAGAATCGTGCCACCTCAGCCCTAAATAATATTGCCCTAAAAACTGCCACAAAGGAGAGTGGGGTAATAAATGCGCCATAATGTCCACCATCATCCTTCTAGAAGATTCCATTTGTAGACGCGTTCATACTGCTCTCGATCTTCTTTCTTGGCGTCGTTCTTTGATTTCTTCCACTTGAGGGCCTTTATCTTCGTCACTTTGAGCCTTGAAAATATTTCTTCAACACTTAGCCATTTTCTTGCAAATTTTCCTCCTTCGAGATTGAAACTTGTAACTTTATCTTCCTTCGAAGGTTGTGATATCATCGTGCTTCACCACTTCCCGACATCGCGCTCTGGCTTCAACGTTCCTCCTGCAAAGCAAGCGAGGAGAAGAGGTATTAGAATACTTCATGATATAAACTTAACTTACTTACCTGATTTTCATGCTTTGATCTCCAAGCGTTCATCGCCCACTTTGTGTTCAAGTTCATGCCTTAGACAAATTTCCATCCTTGAGAACTTCATTTCACCTGCTGGAGCTCTGACAACCTTGATTTTATCCACCTCTGGCTCAAGGAAACTATCTTTACGAAGGATTTAAGCAAATTCACCTAGGCAGTTTCTTTCAAATTCATCGTCTTGGAGGATTTCACCTTGAAAATACGTTTTCTTCACATTTGCCTTAGAAAATTTTCGACTTTCCTTTAGGAAATTCATCAACCTGGTGCCCGCTTGAAATCTTCATCCCAGAATCCTCGACAAATTGTGGAAGACCTTAAAATCAACTCCTCATCGACAATCTTCGATACCCAGAAGAAAATTTTCTCCAGAACGCGTTGAATTCATGGGTGCCCAACGAACGGGTTCATTTTATTTCTCTGAATTTTGAACCTTAGAAAATATTCTTTCATCAAATTTAAATCCGTTCTTCGATCCCCTCTGAGAATTTCTTGTTGCTCTGACTTGGAAAATTTTATTCCTACACTGCCAACATCTTTTGACTCCATCACTGGCAAAATTCACTCTGACCTCGGGAAAATTCACCATCTCACCAGACTTAGGCATATTTTCTAGAGGAGAAAACATTTTGTGCCTTAGAAATTTTAAATCACTTCGAATTTTTTTTTTTTTAAATGCCTTGGGCGCATTTTATATCTCATGAGGGATATATTCCAATGCCTAGCATATTTATCTCACCACCTTGAGCGCATATACAACTTGAAGGAGGATAAAACCACGCCTAGAAAATATCTCCATACTCCACACGTCTTAAAAAAAATTTCTAACACCTTATAACTCCCACCACTCTTGGCGCATACAGCACACTTGAGGGAAACAAAAAACCACGCCCAACACACCTTGCAACATTCTACAACACCTTGGGCGCATTTGAGGCTAGGAAAGGAATAACGCCTAGCATCTACCTTGTATTCACCATGCCATTGAGGAATTTACTCAGCCTTTAATCTTTATACTTTCACCACCACCACTCACCCTCTTTCGATGGATTTTACGATCTTTATTTGATCTGCCGATCCGATGTTCTCACTTAACTCTGGTTTGGGCGCATTTCCACCTAGGTGAGGGATAAAAATTGTTGACTTGTTGACCTTTTTGAACTTGAGCGCATTTCTTATGTAGAGGAGGACGAACTTCTTTTCCAATGCCACCTTGTGACCTTTCAACTTCCCTCTTTTGTCTTGATATGTCCTCTTTGGGCGGATTTTAGCATGGGGGAAGGATAAACCTTATTGACTCCTTTGACTTTGCATGAGCGCATGTGTGAGAGAGAAGAATGAAACCCCAACGCCTTGGCATGTGACTCTTCGGCTTCTATTTTTTTGTCTTGACATGGCATGCCTTGGGCGCATTTTGCACCTCTTGCAGGATAAAAAGTGTTGACTCCTTTGACCTTTCTCACTTTGGGCGCATTTTGCCCAGGAAGGAGGATGAACTTGCTTTGACCATTTGACTTCCTTGCCTTTTGGGCGCATTTTGGCCTAGGAGAGGGATTTTTTATACTTAGAAATTTTTTGAATGTCTCCAGCTTGCTTGTGGGCGCATTTTACCCCTGGTGAAGGACGAGGTCTCAGACTTAGAAAATTTTCAACTTATTCCTCTTCAAGTTTGGGCGCATTTTGCCCCTGGAGGTGGATGAACACTTTGACTTTTCTTTGACCAGTTGTGCTTTGGGCGCATTTCTTATGTCAACTGGATGAAGCTCTAGACTTAGACAAATTTTCATCACCTTT